>JAODLI010008991.1:0-25000 GCA_027575585.1 Percopsis omiscomaycus | reverse complement strand
TGGCGCTCCTCTCTACCCATCCCCTCTACAACCACGTGTAACTTCACTACAACATTTGTGGCACTGGGGGTGCTATAATATGTACAAGATGTATGTTTCCTTCATAATGAGCTATTAAATAAGATTAATTTAATGATATACATTTATTGTGCAATGACTTGATGTTAATTACAACTGATTAACCTCACTAGATCAAAACCCTCCAGGGTGTAAAGGTACACGATAGAGTCAGTGGACTTTCGTGAGGTCCCCGGTGTCTTACAATTTCTCCAGGCTTCACTTGAAAGTCTCCATAGTCCCGAACCTCTCCGCTGGAGGACAGGAACTGGGCGCTGACCGCCTTGGGCATGTCCTCGGCCCGGATGCTCATCTTGGACCGGATGCTCTGAAAGAACACACAGCTCAATAAACCCAACACCTCCCCATACAGTATTCTCATTTAATACGATTCGAGGTACGATTGAAGTGCGTACCTCGAAAGCCTTCTCCATGATACTGAGGATGTTAGATGAATCTTCCTGCAGGAGACCCAACTCAGCGATGGGGAAATACCGGTGTAGTTTCTATACGGAGCACCACACAGAGCACATAGGATATTAAAACCCCAAACAAGACCAGGAACCTCTCGTCAAAACAAGAAGAAACTACGACGCCCCGTTTGCAAGACTTCAAAAGGGCAAGGTTTCGGGTGAGTTAGAGGGTGCTTATATCCATTATATCCATTATAATGTATGAAGTCTTGACAGCAGAGATCACAAGAACTCTGAATTGTTTGTGTAGATTTTGCTCTAAAACACAGAAATTGGGAGAGAAACTGGGAAAATGAGGTCTTCGTCTAAATTGGCCAGAATGTAACTTCCACAGCAAAATGTTTTTAATGCTTTTTGAGAAAACAACCAAAACACGTCTCAGTTGTACGTTAAAGTCCCCCCCCCCAGCTACCTCGTAATAGGTGTAGGAGTGGTTTGTGACGGCGAAGATGGGAATGATGTTGTGTTTGCCCAGCACGCGGACCAGGGTGGGCACCGAGGGGTAGTCCTGCTTGGTGGCCTCCGTGTACGAGCCCTTCCCGTCGAGGTGGCACCGCTCGTCGTTGCGGGGCAGAATGCCCGCCAGCACGTTGATGCCGTCCGCCTCGTAGTGGAACGCCGACTCCGTGGAGAAGACCAGGAGGTGTGTGCTGTGGTCGCGCCAGCCGATTTGATCCTGGTGGGGAGGGGCAGAGCAGGACGCAGAGCAGTTGGAAAATGGAGGGCAATGGGAGGAGGACGTCGGATTTGATCAGGTGGTTGGTCAAACGTCATGTTGTGTAAGGTACTGCCTTCCTTTACACTCCAGTACAGTAGCACACAAATAGCATACATGTATTATTTATCGAGCTAAATAATATCTTTATATTTGACAACCTTTCTGACTTCTATACCAAGTACAAAGTTTTTATATCTACTGCACTGTGTGACAAAACCTTGGTATTTATATATTTATACAGTATATTATCCTGATTTTGCAAGCTCTGTCTCTATGATTTGCTCCGATTTTCAGCAGTTTTCCACACACCCAGAGTTCCCACACTGGTATTTAAAGCGGAGCAAACTGTAGAGGTGGAGCTTGCGAAATCCAGATGTTTTAAACCGGCTATCGATCTGGCACTTGACGTGATATGTACACACAGCATTATACATCGTTGCTGACCTTGCAGACTGCAGCCTGCAGTATGGCATCAAATCCCCCTTCTGGGGCATCAAGGTTGCCAGATATTCTTTCCTTTTTAAGCTCTTCGGTGAAGAAATCTGAATTGTTGGTCAGCTTGATGACATTTTGGAAGGAGAACGGAGGTTCGCTGTTGGGCCATGGCTTCGCTAGTCTGAAGTAGAGGAAACGGGGGAGGTGAAAGAAAGATTTGAATCACACAGTACACATTTCTAAGTGCCAACAAGATTTGCCAGAGTAAGATGTAAGTTTACCTTCCCTTTCGGAATAACCAATAAGGATGGACAGATTAACGCTATTGGAATATATAAGCCGAGAGGGAATGTGCCGGACTTTCTGGTACATGATGTGAGTCCATAGTTCTGACGCTGTACAAACGCTAACTGCTCTAAACACATTTTCACGTACACATCGACAGATTTAAAAGTAAACGTGCTGAACATATCAAGTGTCGGTTATGGGTCTGTCTGTACTTAGCGGGTCTCATGTCCGTCTGGGGCTCCACGACTTTGTCCACAAACTTCCCAAAGCCGATGGTGTAGTCATCAGATAGGGTCTTCACCAAGGAGGCTACAGAAAATACATTGGCCATCATGGTCTCTTCTTAAAAGGGACAGAAATCTACACAACCACATCGTAAATACATCAAAGAAAAAGTGCCGTTCTACTCTGAGGGAAAACAGCATTACTGCAATGTTCAGTTTCTACAGAAATCTACAAAACCACATCGTAAACATACTCCAAAAATAAGTGCACTTCTATTTTGTGGAAAAAGCAGCATTATCTGATCTGTAATATTCGGATTTTGTGAATAATACATAGAGTGGATGCTAGAAAGTATAATTGTCCACACACACACCTTTATTATAAACCAGATAAACTAACGCAGGCCCCATTTCAACCTGTCCAAGTACCGAATCGCGGTTCAGCAAACACACACAAACACACACACACACACACACACCGCACACACACTCACCCAGATCCGTGCCCATGCTCTTCAGGTTGTTGAGATCATCTTCCATGGAGTTGGAGAAGTCCATGAGGATGTAGAGGTCCAGGGGCCCCTTGGTGGAAGCGAACACCTCCATGTCCATGACCTTGGTCTCCCCAGGCAGGAAGGACATGCTCATCATCTGGGGCGACACCTGGGACTGCTGGAGATTCACGTTGATCTTCTGCATCTGGGAGGGGAGGTGCAATGCTTTAAAAGTGACTTTTACACTGTTTTGAAGAACTGAGAGAGTAATAACACCGTGACCAACCCTCCCCACTCCTTTTAAGCCGCTTTGGCTTCAAGCATCTACTATATATTGGAATTGTATATCTATTTTATTTTATTGGGCAGCATAGTCTAGTGGTCTGGGTGTTGGACTCCCAGCCAGACGGTCAGTGGGTTCGAGTCCCAGAGTAGGCCTACCTGTAAGCATCCTTGAGCAAGATGCCTAACCCCTACCTGCTCCATGTAATTGTCACTTTGGATAAAAGCGTCTACTAATTAGTTTTCGGTCTGTATTCTAATGTACTTTTAGTTAGTCATTTTAGTTTAGTTTGTCTTCTATTTTCCTTATTTAGTACTATGTAAAATAAATGTAATAAAAGGAAGCACGTTTATGTATTGCAGAATGATAACAACATTATATAAGCAGTAAAGGTCTGTCGGAAAAATGATCGTAGAACTCTAAGCTGGAGGAGAACCACAATGTGTGTCTTCGGTAGAACGAGAGACTTACTTTCTCGATAAGCATACTGCTCTGGGCCATCATCAACGCCTCAGCACTGCAGCCCTGGGCTATTAGGTTTTCACGGAGGTCACACCGAGGGCCTTCAAATGTCTGGACAGGCAGGACAACACAAAGTGAACTTTATCAAAAATGAAAACACAAGATGACAAAACAACAACACCATTATTATGTTTGGTTAAAATGGAACATAACATAAAACGCATAAATCTAATGAATTCATCTAACTCAGAGTAAATAATATCAGGTATCAAATCATAAAGGGCTCCTCCTACAGATGTCTTTCGACAAAATGTTTAAATACACTATCTACTCCATAGGATTCCAATGCAAAAACGATGCCGACAGCTTCGAAAAAGAAGTTAGGTGTGAACGCAGCCCAGGGGGTTAAGGCTCTAACAAGCTGCAGCGGGTTCTGGATGGTTACAGTGTCTCACCTCAACTGGGCAATAGGCACAGCCTATCCCTGCCCTCAGGCAGGTAGAGCAGTTACTGTGTCTGGCTGCAAAGCAGTAATTCACTGTCAGAGAGAGAGAGAGAGAGAGAGAGAGAAAGAGAGAGAGAGAGAGAGAGAGAGTTTATCATTTATTTCTTATAGATTTTAGAATGTGATAACATATTTGAGAACAGAGCTTTCACTGCACTCCACTGAAGTCGGAACTAGGAAACATCTGAACTCCTCCTCAGCAAAGTGCAAAGGGACGACCATTTCAGTCGGAAATCCCAAGTCTGAATTTTTTTAGGACTTCTTTGGCCCAGTTTTCGGAGATAAATAGACCTGACATCAGAGCAACATGGCTGTGTGCATGGTGAACAGTTGGCTACAGACAGTTTTTACTTCACATCAATCTAAATTTCTCATTAGAGTTAATGTTATGATGTTAACATATCTTTATTCGCTTGATAGACCTGTAGACCTGTAACTATCCTTTGCTAGGTAAATAACCAAATAAACAAAATTATTCCAGCACTAGATACACACTGTATACTCATATTCATTATTACATTATGCAATATTACATATAATATGCGCAGACAGAAAGTCTGTCCCACATGAAAATGAGGGAGATCACATTTTGACACATTTTGTGTTTTTAGTCATTTCTAAAAAAGTATTCTGACTTGACGATCCTAAACACCCAGGTAACAGAAACGGCAGTAAAAACAGCAGAAAATTCGATAATACACAAGCAATGAAAGTGTTGTGCAATAGTCTTGCTATACCGTATAGCCTCACTATCCAACTAGTATTCCCCAGTAAAACCCAATGTTCCTAAAACAAGGGCTCGCTCTAACCTGAACATTCGGAAATTTTTTGCGACTGTAAACATCACTTGTCTTAGCAGAGGATCAGCATTAGAGAGTCAATAAGGTATCGCACTGAAAGAGACGGACACAATTGTGTTCTAATGGGAATTACAATTTCATTTCTCACCATTGTCAGCCTTACAGCTGGTCAACAGCACTGTTAGAAGCCCCAGTACTACTGGGAGACGCAACGACCATCTCCCCATCTCCTTCCTGCAACAGAAACATAAGAAACACACAATTATGATATGATCCAGTAGTAATTGCTTGAGGCTAGAGAAAATAACATTTATGTTCCAATGTGAACCATCTGGGATTTCTTCATTGTCACGTGTTTGTAGTAGGCATTTTAAATGGTTTTGCTTGCATTCTCTGTAAAACGTACTCTGTGTGTTCATAGCTTAATGTGGTAATCCGCAAGATAAGATAACTTTGTCCAGACCTTACCATGATATGGTCTTGCTAAATGTGCCTTTACAAATGTTTTAAATAATACAAAACAGACCTCAAAAGTCCCAGATTCATAATTTAACAGTAATTAAGGATGTAGGAATTATCTGGAAGACAAGTGCTTATTTCAGTGGACTTTAACTGAACTTCCTGTCTGTCTGTCTGCCAGCGATAAACAGGCTCTCTGATATCTGTACAGCTCAGAGACAATGACATCCCCTTTAGACTGGGCCCTTGGTAGCTGGGTAAGTCCTCTTTAGCATTACTAAACTGTCATACACGTTAATAAAGGGAAAAGTCTCCATCTCACAGAGAGAGAGAGATTGTGAAAGAAAAAAAAAGCACCGAACCAGAGAAAAATAGATACTAATACTCCAGGCACTAATACTCTAAACTCACAACTCTGTTGAACTCAGACACCAGAAGAGAGATGCACGTGGTTTGGAGATGATATTTGAGGTGGTGTGGTGCTTTCTCACTTTTGGGTCAGGTACAAACCACAAAACCTAGCTGCAAGGGAACAATAGCCGTTATGTGACACTAAATGTTTCAGTGGGCAGCGAGTGCAGGAAAGAGCGGAGCCTGAGAGGATTTACTCCCAAGATTTATAACTCAGAAAGGGAATTTCTCCCCGAGGCGAGAGGCAGACCTGAGTATTTTAAAAACAAGATGGGAAAGGGAACTTAGCACCCAGGTGAGAACTTCACCTGACTACAGGCGTGTGTGTGTGTGTGTGTGTGTGTGTGTGTGTGTGTGTGTGTGTGTGTGTGCGCGCGTGTGCGTGTGCGATAGACTCACACCCTTTAGCTGTCACATAAGTCACAAGCTTGCTCGGGTCAGTGCAACACATACCGACGCTCATTTTCTATACCAGCCTTAAGTCACAAAAAGCTGTGTGTTGAGAGAAATGACACACTGCTTTGCTTGAGGGCAGTCATATATCAACTGCACTGCACTGACATTGAACTGGGAGACCAACAACAACAAAAAAAGAGAGCTGGGACACTAAAGTCGATTTAAAGAGCCGAAAAGGGTACGACAACAAACAAAGTCGTCCCCCCCCCCCCCAGATCACTAGCCAAAGCTGCCAAGTGAAGATTCCTCATTTGGGTGTGGAGCAATGACCCCGCAATGACATCATTGAGGGGGCAACAGAAAACAGGTTTAGGGTCCTATGTTTTGACAGCAAGGTGGATGCACGACTGTGCAACATAGCGTGGTAGGTTAGCACCCAGCTATGTAATCATAACCCAACACGTTAAATCTAGGCTCTGTTTACATGTAATCTCTGAAAACACCGTTGCTCCACCAGTGTTTACGGTTTGCTTTAATATAGTTAATTAGAAGGACATTTAAAAAAAAACACAAAAGTTAAGCCCAAGGACGCCGCCTTTAAACGTATTCTACCACACATGCTACGGTATAAAGTTATCTATTAACTTAAAGCATTAAGGAACAGACCGTGCTCTCAACTAATACGGAGTTGAACCACCACTAAACGCAGCAAACTTTCCCGACGTAGATGAAGGTGGTTTTAGGTGTGGGGGTCCTGAAGCACAGTGGAGTAATTGAGTTTCATTCGGAGAGGTTAGTGATTCAAAACAAACCTCTTGGTGTGCTGTTTCTTGATCCAAAAGTCCAAAAGTCCAACACATAAACCCAGTTAATCCTTATTGTTGCTTAGCTCCAAGGGCAGCTCAGACGTATCCACCTGCGTCTTTTTTCCAAGTCCCCAAGTAACCTTTTTTTCCACGCTAACCTTTGTTTCTCTCTTCTTCTATCTTTATGTCTTCCTTCCTTTTCGATCCAGTCAAATATTGACTTGCTTGCCCCTTAAACTGTTCTGTGCGCCAGTGAAGTGAAGAGAGTGAAGTGAAGTGTGAGAGAGAGAGAGAGGGAGGGAGGGAGAGACCGAGCAAAGAGTGAGAGCCTCCGCAACTGTGTGAATGCGATTGTGTGTGCTGCAATTTGATCCCTCCTGCGCGCACGCAAACACACACACACACACACACACACACACGCACACTCCCCCACTCCCCCTCGCTTGCCTGCCCAGGTGAGTAGCTGTGACGAGGGTTAACTCCCTTCCTGCGCACCGCTATCTCTTGCCCACCCTGGGCAGAAAAAGTTTAAAACAACTCCACACCTCCACACCCCTCCCTCGATGCATTCCTCCCAGGCAGGAGTTCACCTGTGTGGGCCTGAGCCAGGCGAGCCCAGCCCCTCCTTTCAGGGCCCACTCCCAAGCCCATGGGAGTGGCAGGCGGAGCAGAACACTGCCTGCCGGCTATGGGAAACGCTTTGTGACGAATCCCTTTTCTCCCTGCTGAACATTGTAGCTCGGAGCACCGCTGTTGCTACGGCGCTTGCTGTAGGTGTGAGGACGTCTTGTTTACTTGACGTAGAGACGTTTCCCCCTGCTAGAAGACGTTTTCAGTGAGGGGCCAGCGAGGCACATTCCTGGGCAGGGTAGCCACGGGGCACAACACCGGGACAGTAATGCCAACTTGGCAAAGTGCCCTCTCGCACACGTCAGCAACGGGCCTCACAGAACATTACAATCACCAAAAGGACACAAGCACGACCCCCTGCAACGGAGTCTCCTCAAACAGTGCATTACCAAGACTGTGATTCCCTAAGGCATTGTGGAGAATCTAAAGCTAAACACCCAGGTTATGCATCCACATCTTATGCATCGTCTTAAGTGAAGAATGGAGGGTTCATGTCCAAACTAGTGTATCACCCTAAAGGAAGATAAGGGTTCTTCTAGGCCCTAAAAGACCATTAACCACCCATCCCCACGTACAGCCATGTTCCACTCAGGAGTGACACAGTGTAAACACACTATAGTTGTAGGCATTGGCTACAGACAGACTACTGTACCACAGATAACAGTACTATATCTGTAGAATTTGGCTACAGACAGACACAACCACAGGGAAGAAGCCCATTTACTGGACCTGTGAATGAATCAGGTCTGGCACACAATGAGTTAAAGACGAGTCAGAGGTGAATAAGGCCTTGCCATGTGTACAACACACCATTCTGTGGTCACTCTCCTAGCAACTAAATATGAGTTCACACAATGGTTAAGTTCTCTCTGGGGGGATGAAAGTGTTGCAAAAACAGTTCCTCTCTCTCCTCCCTTTCTTGACTGATACTTTGCCAGTGATGCCAGTACAAGGTGTCTTTTTTATACATGTTTTATTTATCTATGTAAAGATTCAAGATTATGAGAGAGGCGTTTTTATTTTATTTTAAATACATTAAAATGATCAGTAGGCTGACGATATAGCAATGGCTTTATGCTAAATAAGTAGCCCTTATTTAAGAGTTTGATTTAGAACAGAATTGCAACATCGATAAGAGATAAAGCATCATATAGGCTACCAGTTGCGGTTTTAAGGTTTGGGACGATTCATAGGCTATACAGTACTAAATTTATTGAGTCCTTTAATGACACATTCTTTGTGCTGGCTGCCAACTCGGGTTTGTGACAATTCAGTTTGAAGAACTTCCCAGATAGACAATGCATAGAATACTTACGCAGAACAAGATGCGCTGGTCAATCTGGAGTAACTGCACCGCAGTCACGTGGCGTTGTACAAATTAAACTGCTAGTCTGGTAAAACCGATAATGTGTAAACTTTCTGTAACCCTACGCAATGCTTGGCAAATGGCATTTCCAGCTCCCCCTGTGGGGTCCGAACATGGTCCCGGACTGCGCATTATGACTCCGTGCCAAACATCTTCCAATTTACATGACAAAAGCGCGCTTTTGGATCAGTGCGCGCATTCAGTGGTGAGAATGGCGTCAGATTACCCTTTGTGACGCGGAGGGACTAAAGAGCAAAGAAGAGTTTTGCATAAAAAGTAAAGTATTGCCAGTATAAATATGTGTATTTATGTTTCTAAATGTTTTGATATGACAATTATAAAAATGTGGAACTTCTTTTTTTTACGTTTAATACGGTCACAGTCTCCCAGCTCACATTCGGTTATGTAAATGAACGTAAAAAGTCTTTTAGGTTTTTATATAATTGTTTCACTGTAGAGGGTGAGTGATGGATAAAATACAAATAGCATCACAGGCTAACGCTTTTCTCTCCACCTACCCCTAAACAGCCGGCTAGGGCGGATATTTGGGTTCTGGAGAGCGCTACAACACGATCAAGGTGTAGGCCTACCGTTGAATTTATTTCGCAGAGCTCTTGCGATGTCTGCGCATATTAAATAAAACCCTATGAAGGCCATGACGCAATGCCATGGTCTGCTAGCCAGACATCTTCACCTGTTGCAAATTCAGAATTTGTCCGCCATGCAAAAAAAAACGTTTCAACCTGCATGTGAACGGAGTTTGTCACCGGGGCTGTGGGTATGACTCAAAAAACTGAGATCCTATTGTGACATTTACAGCATTTAACAGAGGCTACTATCCAAAGCGACGTACAATGAAGTAGGCTACATTTGTCAACAGTTTAACTGGTTAACCACCAGCTTTTGCAAGCAAATAACATTCCCCTAGAATAAGGACAGCATCGTGTCATAAGGTTACTTCACTTATGCATTTTTACAGCATTACTCGAAAATTATAATTTCCTCCTCAAAACAGTAAGAATAATTGCTAGTAGCCTACATTCCGGCAAAGTGCTTAATATAAGAGCTGATCTAACAGAGTAGAAAGAAGGGAATTCTTTTTCATCTTGACTGTTAGTGTATTACTTTACACCCAGAAATTATCCTTAAACACCCTTAAATTAGTGCTATAAATAAATATGACCTCAGTCCTAAAATAAATAGTCCGCTTCCGTATAGGCCTAGTAGATTATGCGTTTCCTTTGCAGATACTTTACATTATTGGTTTCCAGTTTATTTAAAGCATAGAAAAACGCCCATGCTACACCACAGACAAACCAGAAGATCCAATACCTTTTATGGGCCGCTAATGGCAACAGGTTCAGATAATAATTGTTCGTGTCTTGTCATTAAACTTCCACATCCCTTTGTCACCTTTGAGAAAACTGATAAGTCTCCGTTGACTTTGAAGCAGCCGACCAACTACCAGCGCCCCCTTAAGAAAAGATGTCAGATTGAGGCCAGGAATGTAAATCAAAAGTCCACCTGGAAAACACATGCATTGCCCGGGAGAATTGCAAGTGCAAGTTAAAAAGTTTGTGTGAGAGTTAGTGTCTCTTTCCACACTATGGCTAGTGCCTATGGTCAATAGAGCTCTTTCCCCAATAAAAGAGGGGTGGATAATAGGTGTCCATTGCCATGGTGAAAGACATAAGTAAAGTTTTACCGCTCACCCTATGAGAACAGAGGAATGCAGCTCTCCCCTCTGGACTGAATATTAAGTGAACTGCATGCCAACGTGTTTTTGATTCTCTGCACAGACAAATAATCTGCAAATGAACTGCAAGAATAGAAGCAGGTCCCTCGTGGTGGTTTCAGCAAAAAACAGACAAGCACTCTGATGAAAAGGCAGCACCCAATAACATTTATTTTCGGTTTAAGTATGTACAAGTGTGTTTAAAAAAAACAAAAACTTTCAAACCTCATACATTCAATTAAACAACTGAAAGCTAAATAATAGATTTATACAAACCAGTGACCTTGTGTGAATGTTGTCATGAAAACATTACAAACATAGTTGTCATAAAATAAACCATCTATAGGACTGTTACCATCATGGGCCCAGAAACTGTAGGAGCTAATCATTTCAAAATGACCCCAACCCCCCCCCCCCCAAAAAAAAACATCATGACCAATGGAGAGCTTCAATAGAAGCCAGGAGGAACCAGGTGAGAGTTGAGAGCATGGAGCCCCCCTTTACCAGAAGACATTACGTCCCGGTTCCTGCATGCATTACACTTTACTCTAGTATAGATTGGCCATCAATTTATCAGCAAGAACGTAGATTCGTCTCTTTGTCTCAATGGAGGAGACTGCCAGGATATAGGAGGCAGTAGATTTGAAGAGAGTTCAATGGAAAGAGATTGTGACCTCACTGCTTCGCCTTCTTGAGGATGGTTCCTACGGCGGAGATGACGGTGGTCTTGGTGCCGCTGGCGGTGGTCGTCACGGAGACGACCCCGGGCAGGGTCGCTGAAGTGGTGAGAATGGCGGGCTGGGCCAGGGTGACGGGGACGGCGGAGTCCCACTTACTCTTTCTCTTTTGGGCCTCTGCTGACAGCGGATAAACAGACACGGCGTGGACAATAAATAACATGTCTAGGACACACTACAGCTCAGATTCAGCGCAGCGGAATCTCAAAGTGAGGGCCGGGGGGGGGGGACCTCCGCGGAGGGTAGCATAAGGCTTCTGGGGAGTTACGATATCATTTCCAGCCTGTTAAATACTTGTTAGCTAGCTTAGCATTACTTTAGCTAGCTTGTGGTGGTCAGCTATGAAGGTGCTTGAGCTTGTCATTGTCATGTATGAACAAGCGTCTCATTTCATCACACGTGTATTCCTTGTAAAGCAGAAGGCTTTTCTGCACCTGCACAACTGTCAGGTGTTAAACTAAAGAGTGCTGTTTACCTGTGGCTGTCGTAGTGGAGGTGCTGCTGGCAGAAGCTGCTGTGCTGGCAGGGTTGGTGCCTTTCTTTGTACCCGTCACAAACTCAATCTGGAGGAAAACACAGACGCTGTAACACACACACACCCCCAAAATGGGAACTGTATCTGTAAGATGGGTTGGTTGTAGTTGCGGGTTACATCTTTTTACATGACAGTTTGTATTGGTTCAAATAATTACTTTTGAACACATTTTGACCGACCTCTAGTTTTTTGGTTTGTTTTTTTTACTTAAGAGACTGTATTTCAGTGCGCCCAAAGCACCGAGATGTGATTATTTGCTATAGTGGAGCTCAGTGTTGTCTGATGCCATTTTACAATTCTTAGAATGTGAATAAGGCTGCTTGCACTCTGCGTGTTGATTCAGGTTAAATTGCTGAGCTTTTACAGGTTCATTTGAGGTGATGACGATGATGGCACGGATCACACTGTTCTGTTACCACGTCTCGTTAGACCCACCCAACACACACACACACACACACACACACACACACACACACAAAAGAGTGTAGAGCTCAGCTAGAAAGCTCGACTAGGCTGGGCTTTAACTGTAATGCTTAGGGGCTGGCTAAAGTGCTTTCCAACTGTGTGTGCGTGTGTCTCAACACAGAATTCAACACAGCTGGAGGAGCCGTGCCCTGCCCCGACGCAGGCAGAGAGGCGAGCGCGGAGCACAAGGAGTCCATCCTCTGCCACGGACAGAGGGATGTTTCTAGTGGCCTCACCTTGGTGCGTTCCTTCTTGGCTTTCTCCAGTTTGTCCATCTCCACCTTCTGGGCCTTGGCTGAAGTGGAGGGAAGCAGAATAAAAAAGGGATCATACTTATGTTACACATAAGACATCTGATTCCAAACAAAAACACGAGCTCTACCCCACCCCCAAAGTGCTGACTAGGGGCACTGCTCTCCGACTCCACCCCTTGTCTCTCAAGGGGTGGAGGGGTAAATACGTAGAGCCCAACAGAGGCTGCAATAATGAAAGGGAACTCTAAACCCATAAGGGTCACATAGAGGCTAGCCGAGGCAAAACTCTTACATAGTATACCGTTATACCGTTCAGAAACCAATGGGAGAGAAGCAGTGGGGTGGTCTTACCCAATGCTTCATAGTAGGAATCCTCGGACCAGCCGTGAGGGTCAAACATGTCCTTTGGGTAGTTGGTTCCAAGCTCGTCTATACCGCAGAACTGGATGAGTTTCTCATAAATACTGAAAGGGAACAAAAACAACTCAACCGCCGTGCACATACAAACATCTGCCATTCATCTGTGTGCAGGAAAATTAAATTGAATGAGCTTGCATCTTGGTGTATGAAAAAAAAAAAAAATCACAAGTATTTCTGGTATAGCTGGTGTAAATATGGCACTGTATAGATAGTCAGTCTTGGTAAATGTGTCTGCTGTGGCCCATACCTTGGGTTCCTAAACTCTTTCTTTTTCTGGATGTGGCTGTTTGTGTCAAAATGCCCATGGAGTTTCCTCTCATACAGCTTGCAGATCTTCTCCTGTTTCAACACAAGGGTTTCTGTCAGCAACTAGTTTTACACGCACACACACACAAAGACTGATTGTTTCGCCCTCGTTCGGAACATGTCCAGAGAGTAGTAGTCTAGCGGTCGGGGAGGTCTGTCTCACAGCTGAAAGGTGCTACCTGCTATCAACTACTTGTACTCAATGCAATTCCCTTTAGATGAAACTAGTGCCAATTCATTGTAATCATCTGAGAATATTCCACCAACAACCCCACATAAAAGCTTACTTTAATATGTCCCTATGATGTAACCTACCACAATACAACCAAACTCACAGGAACAACTCTCAATTTGGGATACGTCATTCAAAAACGCACACAGGATCAACTGCTAAAATGGGGGTCGTGTCAATGGAGCCATTGTGTGTCCTTAGTTTCTGATACCTCTGGGAAGTATTTGACAACCATCCTCCACCGGACCACAGAGGCCTGGCCAGAGATGCTTCTGTCAAGGGAATCCAGGGAACCCACAGTGATAAATTGGTCCTTACAGGGGTAGAATGCTCCTGACAACAGGATGGTATTTCAACAGGTTTTCAGTCTTCTCTAGCCTATATTTGACCGTATGCGTGGAACGATATGTTTGGGGAGTTGGGGACTTCTATCCAACTCTCTCTCTCATCTTTTGGGCTCTCTGTTTGGACTGACACACCAAAGATTAGAGGCCAGGGGTCAGATTCTGGGTTTGTTTGGATTCAGATCTCCGTTGCAGTGTCACTCTTACTGAAAAAGTGCTGGGCGGGGTTCTTGGCATATTAAAAAATTATTTAATTTTTTTCCAGCGAATCGCTTAATTACACCAATATTGTGCATGTGAAGGTTGGTGCCGATAGAAAATGTATTTAAAAGAGATCGCCCATGGTAGCCTATTGTCTGAACAAGTTATAGTCTTGGTTAATGCTCAAGGCATATACAAATATTTATATGAAAATATATATTTTCAGCAAATTACACTGTTTACACTGTTTCACAAGCACAGTTCGTGCATGTACTGCAATGGATTCATTCCAGCCATGTTGCAATGTTGGCTCAAGAAGTCTTTGCCCAGAACAGAAGTAGCCTGGCAGCTGGCTTAGCCTCTCCATCGTTTGTTAAGACAACAGCACACATGCCCTGAAAGCAGGGACATCCGGGCTGCAACGGGTGAATCAGTTGAATTCGTTGTTCGCGTTCCTGAGGGAGTGCCAGCCCAGTGGGGGGGGGGGGTTCTAACAAACCACTGAGCTATTCCCTCTGTGACTCAAGTCGGCCTTCTGCCAGCCCCTCCCCTCCATACCTGCCCCGACAACACAGGCCATGTGTAGCCGAAGGCTTCTGAAACGCATGGCAGCGAAGCACTGGGCGATTATGCTAGATTAGTAGAAGATGACATGGCGGAGAAGGCCTGGTTTAAGTTACACGGCCGAGACTCCGAATTTATGCAATCCACACTACTTCATTTGGAGCCCCAAAGCTGCTAAGCATTAGCGCGGCGTCAATCGCAGGGTGCTGCGGCACTGGTGCAAGAGGGATTACTAGTTTGGCCTCCGTTATGTCGTGTTCTAGAACATTCTGAAATTCTTGAATGAGCACCAAACTACAAGGTGCTGGCTGCCAGGCAATGAAAACAACAATCGCTCCTCCCCCGACGAGCGACAAGAAGGTCTTTTAGAGGGCAAATTTACTAAAAGAGAAACTAGCTTTTTATTAAATGTGTGTAAAACGACAACAAACAAAAGCACCCATCCAACTAGAACGGTTCAACTATTAAAATAAAATAAAAAGGGTAAAGAAATGTAGCCTTACACTACAAGAATCCACACACACCCTCTGCTTTGATGTGAATAGCAGAAGTAACGTTTGACATTGCTTGAGCCATAAAAGTACACTTAGATAGCAGGTAAATGGAGAACTGTGTACAGCTGAATGCCCTTCAGAAGCCAGGTGGCCCCATATCCATTGTTTCATTGTTTACATAAGGTGTCAAGTTTTCGGAGCGTACCTGTAAATGGCTGGAACATCGTCCTGGGGGCTCCTGGGGGATCCTGATCTCATTGGGGGACATGTTCCTCACCTTTTCTGAGAAAAGAGCTGGGAAGGGGCGGGGCAGGTTAGAGACAGTTCACCTGCCGTTTATTTGACCACAGTCAGCTGCTTGACCCCCCTCCCCCCCCCACGTTCGCTTGTGCCAACGTGGATGCTTGGCACCGTGCATCGCTGTCCCTCGACAGTTCATTAGCCATCTGCAGATAGAGCAGAACCACGTCTCTTTATGTCTGCGATGCTTTTGTCGACCGCTGGATGACACAAGGTTGCTAATAAGGACCAAGATGGGACATGCTGATAAAAGGGAGGGAAAGCAAAAAACCCACATTAAAGCCACAATTACGAGGGTTCAGCGTTTGTCGGCCGTCTAGATTCATTATCGCATGGCCGGTATGCGGCAGTGCTTTGACCCGCTTATGGGGCTCTGTAGAGCGCTCCTCCAGCGAAGGGAGTGACTTGCAGGGGCTTGAGAGGAGAAGGGCAGGTTTGCCTCCCTCCCTCCCTCCCTCCCTGACTTGTTATTTTCCTCTCCCTCTCAGGCCCAGCATTCCACAGTGTCACCCTATAGCTCTGTCCGCCAGAGAGTCATTCAAAGCTGTCAATCAGCGTCAAAATAATAGGCAGCAGGGCGTGTGCGAGAACGCCACGAGTCGTTCGCTACGGAAATTCCTCACTAAATGTCGACGGGTAGAAACTTGACTGGCTATGGAAAACGACGGTTATTTGGTCTTTTACAGCACCGTGGAACAGTGTCTATCTACACAGCGTACAGAACATCTGCGGGGCGACGCAACACCCGACCTTTGACAGTGTGTGTGTGTCAACATAATCTCGCCACGCCTTCGTTCACTCTCTCCACTCGGCTCCTGCCCATCCTTCCCCCTTGCTTTTCAGGCAGATCAGACGCCCAGAAGACACCCACCCCCACATCCTTATCCATGTCTGGCAGAACAGGAGCAGGCCCGGGCTGTTCCCTAGCTGGCTAGGACCCAAAGCGCGAGGGCGGCCACACAAGGATGCCCGCACTTGTGAACATAAACAGGTGGCTCTGCGCTTGACACACAAGAATGGAAACGTATACAGTAGGGCACACGTCTCCCCCGTTTCACACAACCGCAGGGGATGACAATACCATGGCTTGCAGCAGTGAGAAGTAAGCTGGCCAGGCATGTTCGCTGAGTCACCATGGGAGATTAGCTTGTCAGTGCTAGCCAAGCCAAGAACAGCCGTGTGCACACAAACAGATAAATGTGTGTGCGTGTGTGTCTCATGAGTTTGAATTACAGAAGCCCGTTAATCCAAATGCATCCAAAAACAACATGGAGATAGTTTGAAGGAGCTCTGGATTTAAAAACCAAAATAAATGTATTTTACAGCAACAAAGAAAGCATAGGCTGAATGTGGCCTGTGTTTCTCCGTCAACAGTCGGGAATGACATAATAGCGGACTGTATTAGGGAACTGTAAATCCAATCTTCTCACAGTGGAAACGGTCAAGATAAATGTGGTGACACATTTAGACACTGCCTGGAAGTGACCCTACGTTCTCCTAGAAGACAGGCAGAAGTCACTGGGCCTGGGGGACATTTCAGCGCAGCCTCCAGTCTGAGAGCGAGAGCGCCACAGTGGGTCCCTTTAGAGACCGGACAAAGGGCTGTTCTCAGCCCGCTGACCAGACACACAGTGACATTTACCAACGGAGACACACAGGACACAGCAGGAATGTCCCGTCCCGTCCCAAATGAGTCACGCCAAACCGCTGGACAACAGCGAGGGTGAAGGAGGTCGCTTCAGATATGAAAAGTTAATCTGGTGCATTTCCCACGCAGCAGGGTCTAAAACTTGTGGAACAAGTATTAATAATAACAACAAGTCTGTCTCTCCTGTGGAAAATTCTGAAGCAGGGAAGGTAGCCTACTGGCTAGTGAGATGTTTAGCTATCAGGGAGGGTAGCCTAGTGGCTAGTGAGATGTTTAGCTAGCAGGGAAGGTAGCCTAGTGGCTAGTGAGACGTTTAGCTATCAGGGAGGGTAGCCTAGTGGCTAGTAAGATGTTTAGCTAGCAGGGAGGGTAGCCTAGTGGCTAGTGAGATGTTTAGCTAGCAGGGAAGGTAGCCTAGTGGCTAGTGAGATGTTTAGCTAGCAGGGAAGGTAGACTAGTGGCTAGTGAAATGTTTAGCAACTTCAACAGTTGATTAACAGTGCGTGTTACCTACAGTTTTCCTTCCCATTTAAGAGGCTATGTGTTGAGCCAGCGAGAGTATGGCATTACATAACGTGTGTAATATTCTGCACCTGGTTTTAGGGTCATTTATAGACAGGGAAATGCTTGGGACACTGTTGGCCAGTGTAACATGTTACCTCCAAGCTGGAGAGATTTATGGCTTAATCTGGTGGTGTATAAAAAGCCACTCCCTGTCTCACTCATATCCAAGCTTACACACACACACACACACCTGTGTATCACATTCATGAGTCACACACACGCACCATTGGCAACTTTTTTGCTTATCTGGACAGTCAAAAGGATTCAAATAATAATTAACTGCTTATTCCCAGAGGGTGAATAATCAGAAGATGTTATCGTCTAACTGTACCCGATTCTGTGTAACGTACATATTGATAACTAATTCACACGTAAAAAGGTGCAGAACGTTCTGGCATCCGGCATACCGATATCTGACTCAGTACGTGCTGGCCTGGCAGTGAAATTCGTGTGCGGTTGCATGCGTGTACACTTACCAACTAGCTCATTGGGATCTCTCCTATCTGCCTCTGAGATCTCCTGTACACAGAGAGAGACAGAGAGAGAGATATAACATTACCTCTGGTGATCAGAATTGAACTAGAATTAGAAACAAGTGGGGCACATTACAGTAAATAACTCACAGGATTAGGAGGCGATTTCAAAAAAAAAGAAAATAAAAAGACCAGCTCGGGGAGAAACCGCAAAAAATATAAGCCCATTCTTTACATGTGCACCCAAAACCTGTGAACGAGACACACTAGTGCAACGGAATGCACGGAGCCAAAGAAGAGAATGCAGGATAGTAAATAAATCCCTGTTTGAGCTGAAAACCCACTCCTCCAGCGAAGCCCACAGTGCTTTGCCAGCACTGTGGGCATAACGCAGGTTCACTAGAAAGAAACAGTGATCCTATTCACTGGCATGGCATCACATATACACACGGTCGCCTAGCAACTGTACAGACACTCGTCTCCGAGGAGTTCAAGCGGTATGTAAAGGACGAGACTGCTGGCAAATCCATCTTCTAGTGGCACTTGCTGTTGTAGCCAGAACTAGTCAAATCCGGATGCTAGATGCTTATGAATCCCTGTTCACCAATAACACCTCTCAACATAGTCTCCATAATGACTCGTCAGCAGGACTGCCCAAGTAGACGGATAGTGACAATATACCTGCTAGGCCCACTACAGGCAGAACGGACATAAATGATCACAAACACCTGAATGGTGTTGCCCAAAGCCACCAGATGAAGGTCTATAAATCATAAATGTGGACAACCAAATCTGTTATTAAATATATTCTGAGGGTTAACGCAACATTTCAAAGATCAAAGACATTTATCTTTCCATCAACTAATAAACTACACATGGTCCAATGGATTCAGGGTTTATGATTGCACACTTCACCAGGGGTCGAGATTAAAATCAGAGGAGCAGAACGGTCTATCATATTTTATATATCGATCGTTTCGCGGCATCACATTTCCTGTACTAATTGCTAAGAATTCTCAGAGGTTGCAAAACAACTCTCCATCTCCGATACATATCAGTGTACATATCCTCTTTCACTGTTTGAACTTGTTTAAGTAGTGACTCAAGCTCACCTCAATGGTGCCATACAATCAGCACAGGAGGAAGCTGGCATGATTCAAACAGTGTGCCAACACATACACACTTAGGGTGGGGTTGTTATACCACAGGTCTGCATGTCCCAACAATCTAAGCAGCGTTAGGCTATTACTTAAATCCCTAGAGCTCTTCCATTTGCAAACGGGACGATGACAATGAAGGCAAATCTTATTAGGCTAATAATCAAAGGTTCTTACTGAATTTCAAACCTTCAGGTCTTACCTCAAGGCAAAGAGCTTCATAAAAAAAGTTGCACTTTTACTAAAGGCATGTAAATAGACAGCGCCACCTAGTGTATTCGCCATGCAGTGACACCTCTGTTGTACCACCAATCAACAAAAAAAAAAATAAGGCCAGTGCAAAGCTTTTTTTTTTGTAATGTTTGTAATGTTTCTAGGTCACAACCCTCCTGCAGAAGAGGAGAGTTCAAATACCTTAGCATGATCTGTGTCCCGCCCCTCGTCCGAGTCGTCCAGTTCCTATCAATAAATAAATAAATAAAAGAAAGAAAAAAATGCAAAAATGTTAACACCATATGGGGTCAAGAGGGCCCGAACTGAATTACGGGCTGAACAACACAGAGAGCCAAAACCCAGCAACATGTACACCGTGTACACATGTACACATGTACAACATGTATGGGGTCAAGAGGGCCCGAACTGAATTACGGGCTGAACAACACAGAGAGCCAAAACCCAGCAACATGTACACCGATGAGCCAAAACATTATGACCACTCCCAAATTTAGATAATAACGTTTATTATCCCGTAACAACGGCACAGGTCAAGGTCTGGGATATATTAGATATATATATATTAGACCAGTGTTCTCAACAGGTGTGGAGTGGGACGCGAACATGTGGTTAGGCTCCATCAAAAAGTCTAACTTTTTACCAAACTTTTGATGGAACTCACGACCTTCCGGCTGGGAAGGTCCTAGACAACTAGACTATCATGCCCCCTATAATCTAGTCTTCAATATGTTATTTTAAGGGATTGCATGACTAATTGGAACCACTGAAATTTAAACTCTCAATTACACTCACACACATGTAACAAATAGGTAACAGGAGTCGTGTTGTTGTATTGCCATTGCAACGTGTCCATTGACGCGAGTTGGAAACAGCGGACCTGTGGAAAACAAACACTGACCGAGTGACGTGAACTCTCCCCGCTGTCTTCGTACCCGAACCCTCTCTCTTCAGGGTCTTCTACACGGCTTATGTCATCCTCTCCATAGCTGGCCGACACCAGACCCACTCCGCGCGTACCTGTAATGTGATATGAAGAAAAAAAAAAAGTTAAATTATTTTTTGATAGAGATTAATTCGCCCTACGCGTTGGAACCTCACTGTCCCCAGTTAGGGTATAATATCAGGCTGGAAATAGGTCAATCAAGCTCCAACGATACGTTTCTGATTATGTAAATAAAGATGCAAGTCTAAAAAGGAAAGGAAGTGTTAAGGAAGTGCATAACATACAATGGTACGTGTCGTTATTAAATACACACTGGGCTTTTGACATGTTAACATATATTTTAACATGTCAAAAACCCAGTATTTAAACAAACAAAGTGGACAAAAGACCAGCTATACATAAACCTAAGTAGGTCCCTCTAACTAGCCAATGTTAGCTAACACAATGAATTTCCGCGTGTAATTAGCCCTTATATAAACTGCCTTTGAGCGACTTTAACTTCATTGACTCCAAATAAACCAGATATTTTCGACATTACTAACCCGTCTCTTCTGTCTCCGGGTCGGAATCTGGCTCAGAATCGTCTCCATAATCTGCCAGAGAAGAGAGAAGTGCACTCTTTTTACCGCTCGCCATTAGGAGCACGCGTCGCATAAACGCACGGTCGCACAGTAAAAGCGTCATTGAAAGGTTGTGTACGAAGTGCGCATGCGCAACTGTGCTTGACAATGGATTTTACTTTACACTTATATTAGTTGAGCTTGTGATCGTTTTGCCAATGATAATACCAATACCAAACTGTAATAATGTAATTCATGTTGGTAAATTTATCTAGCGATATGCCTCCGTCTGAAAGACCATATTTAGCGCTACCAAGCGATGTTCCAGTAGGCTACAGATATGAAATAATGTGCAGACTGGAATTGAAAAATGCAGACTGAAGCTTTGCCAGAAGAACCTGATATATGAATGGCATATCATCAGGACACATTATATAAGCAACAAACCACCATAATGTAAGAAATAAAATGACAAAATCCCATGTAGCTTTCTAATAAATCAGATCAATATTTTCTATAGTGATTGTTGATGTGGAGTAAGTGGAAGAGACAATCACTTGTCAGTTGCTGTTACTGGGTGATCAGTTATTGTTCTTTTCCACACAAAAAAACACTTTTAAACCAAGCCGTATTTTTGCCAAGACATCTTATTTTATTCGACCATAGCATGAACCAATAAAACACCTTTAAATATTAAATGTTAGTACAAATTCAATATTATTAATGTTACGGTAATGTGTGGGTGTCTTTATGCTCTTTTACAACAGAACAGTAGTCTGTCGCGTTGTTTGTCATGCATGTTCGACATTCTGGGCTAGCATAAGTGAGGGAGGGGAGCATTAGCGAGAGGAGAATTGGGATGAAGTCCGAGAGATCTGTCTATTGCAACATCGCTGCCACGTCTGAAACGGTCCCTGGAACGAGATGGGACGAGGTGGGAGTGACTGGGGGGGGGAGAGGAAGGAAATAGGAACCAGCCAAAACAACACTCCGTTAAATAACTGCCGCAACAAAGAGGGAAAGAAAAGTAACAACGTCCGTTGCGGGAAAGCTGGAAATTCGAAGTGGCAGTCTTTTGTTCAGATCATCGGTCTTTCTTGAGGCAGTAGCAGACGTCATAGTCTACATCCTCGGTGCGTGTCGACCGGGGTCTGCATTTGAAGGGCAGCTGTATCACAGTAGGATAGTGTGTTTGGTCCGCGAACGTGCTCCTCCATGCTAAGACCAGGCAGAATGGAAGAATTTGTCACCGAAGAAGAAGAGCCATGGTACGACCAACAAGATCTGGAGCAGGGTAAGAAACGTAGCCCCCTTCTATTTGGCTCTGGGCGGCCCTGCATGCAGCATCCCAATGTCAATTTGGCTTCACGCGTATCGTACAGAAATTGTACCCCCAGCCGAAATTCGCCTACAGTATGAGACAAAAGCAGTTTTACAGACGCACGACTTGCACGTGAAGTAATTATTATTTCACTGTCGTTTGTAGCTAATAAACACTGTGTTATCTAATATACTAGCGCATAAAACAAATTATACTGCTATAGCAATACAGTAACCTAATAAAAACACGCTCATGATGATCGCAGAAAGGCCTATATGTTAGGCTGTGAGGCTGGTGGAAAAACAATCTTTGCGGGGGACGAATTCGGCACGACACGAGTCTATTTCTTACCGGTGAGCACAGCTGTTCTCCACCAACAGCGATTTTTTTTTAATGCAAAATAAGACATAAGCTCACTTTGATACTCTTTCCTTACAAACACAACGAATTAAGACTTTATATAAATCCGTGTGTGCAGCGTTGCGCATGCTACATCACAACAATAAATTGAAAGCATGCCAATTGGGGCCTTTGTGTCGCTGGTCAAAACCTCCACCGGTTTATGTCGTAGATTCTCCTCTACAATATCATTTGACTGTAATAAATTGAGCATTCAATTAAACTAAACCAACTCCCTGTAGACATTTGCAGGTAAAACATATACAGTTCTATATTGGACGATTTACTGCCTACTCAGTTGTCATGTTTTAAAAGAGATTTTAATCCACTGACTTTAAAATATATATATTTCAAATAAGTAACAGCCTATATCTAAAATCATCATGTCAAATGGAGAACTGCCTGCACAGCCTAACTGATTTTGTACAAAAGCCAAATGGAATAGAAGGAATTGCCTAATTTGCATTCAAATGGCTAAATTACCAATTTATTCTTAATTAGGCTTAAACCCAGGCCTGGGTCTACATTTAAGCAATTTGAAAACAAATAAAAACAAAAAAATACTGCCTCCATTCCTACAATAGCTATTTATCTTGCAGTCACTTCTATACTCACTGATCTTTTATTGATCACCTTTTCTCTGTGCTAAAGATATTACTATATATCAACCACAAGAGGGAAAATGGGGCGAGGCTGTTATTTCCTCTGCTCATGACCTGACTGGACACACACACACACACACTAACTAGATGTGTTCTTATTTGTTTCATGTCTATGAAGTGACTCACAATAGACCCAAATGCAATTTATTTTGTCAGAGAGAGAGAGAGAGAGAGAGAGATCAAAAATGGAATGCCATCTCAGCATAACATGTAATATCATAGAAGACATTAGGCTACGCTGTCACACAGTATATGGGCCAATTGGACGGCATCATTCCCAGCTACCTGTTATGTTTTAGCCTGCAGACCCCTGGGACAGAGGGTTTTCTTAACCCCTGAGAGCAGGTGTTGGGATGTCCCAGAGATAAAGTGCTGACTGACAGACCCATGGGTGTTTAAAAATGAGCTCTATCAGAGACAGACACCGCTGACATATTGTATTACCTAATGCTCATGCAAGGGAACGCTCTGTCAGCAAACTGGCTTCTGCTTATAGGAATAGGATAACATCCAGTTTTCAAAAATGTAATTTTACGATAAACAATAAGTGATTCTATAAATGACCATTTGGTAACACAATAGTTGGCAACATAAATAACCTACAGTTTTGTATATTATATTACTGTTTTTGACTTTGACTGTGAAGCTTTTGCCAAATAAAAACTATGAATATAAAGAATGCAATAGCTTACCCATAACATACAGACAGTGAATACGGTATCTGTAAGGAGAGCGTCACTATTGGCCACAGCCTCAACTGGCTTTTTTCCAGGAGGCTAATTTGCAGATATACCAGCTGAGCCTCCCGATCTTATTGGAGCCTTGATTGTCTAAGCTAGACTTCCTCGATGTCTTAATATATATTGTATATAATTGTATATTATGTACATAATATGTACATTGATTTAATTTTCCCAGACTCTTTAAATCTATTTGGCAAATCATTACGTAGACAGTTTTTTACCATTGTTTTGCAGACAAATGCAACCGGCGAGGAGCAAACTGGTGCATGCATTGTGTTTTATAAGTATAAGTGGAATTGAAATATTGAAGGAATATTCAATGTTTTTAATTTTAAATTAAATTATTATTAACAATAGTTTCTGTTTTGCATATTGTCATATTAAAATATGGGCATGCATAACTGTTTTAGGTATTTAATCAAACATTGCCTTAGAATACAAGCATTGTGAGCAATCTTACTTATAGAGCAACAGAGAGAGAAATGGGATCAGTCACAAAGCTCATCTGGATGAGAGCAAGGGGTTTCTTTCCATTCTAATAAATCAGATGGGACAGCTGCATATTTCAAAACATTACTGTTGTGCTGTTATTGAAACCGAAATGTATTGTGCTTACTTCACAACGTACATTTGTCCACATGGACGCTTTCCAGATCTTGCACCTGCAGTGTCTGAGGGCTCCAACGGGGTCTTTTGGTACTCGCAGGAAATCCATTCGGCTGACGTTATAGAGTCAGGTCTGAGTCACTGCCTTTTAGGTTGGTGATGTCATCCTCCACAGTCTGCAGAAAAACAAGCCTTGGTCGATTGAGTTGTTGCACAGGAAGTGGAGCGAATGATCGCCATCTTCTCTCCCTCTCATCCTGTCTCTATAATCTTCTTTCCTCCCCCCCCCCCCCCCC
>JAODLI010008980.1:0-25962 GCA_027575585.1 Percopsis omiscomaycus | reverse complement strand
AATGTCGTTCCGTTTGGTGGGCCCCCCCCCCCGCCCCCGGCCCCCCCCCCCGCCCCCCCCCCCCCCCCCCACCCCACCCCCACCCTGTGAAAGACTGGGAGAGACTCGATGAGAATGACAACGTGAAAAACAAAAGATCAAATCTGTAAACCGGAAGAAAAAAAGGAAAACAAACTGCACAAAAACAAATAGAGGCTTACAAATAAAATCCCACATACACCCCTTTAAACAGTAAGATATATGATACACAGTATTTATTGTAGGTTGTATATAGTATCATTCTGTGGATTTCTTTGTACTTATAGGGAAAAAAAACATGCTCTTTGTGTATAGGTAACTTTGGGGGCAAATATTATTATTGACGTTTTATTGTTGCTGTTACTGTCATTACAAAAACTCTCACCGTTCGTCGGCCCAGACATTTGGACTGTTTGGAGCATGTTAACTGGTACGTTAACTCTAAGAGGGGAGCTTCAATGAGCTCTTTACAATGGGGCAAATGGACTGGGGGTCAGAGGGGATGGGATCTCGTTTTCTTGTTTGCTTTGAACCAATGACAGGACTACTAGTTCCTGGACTCTCCAGGAATCCCTGTGACGCAACCCTAACCCGGTTGCAGGTGGACAGAGACTTTCGTTATGGAGGGATCCACAAATGGGTGTCGTTGGAAGAAAAGGTCCCTTCTCTAGGGGAATCCAAGGGACTATTCGACTATCTTTGTAATTGACAGGTTATTGGTATCGAGCCTTTTTTTTTAATTTGCGGGTTGCCTTGAGGGTTGACTCTCAAATGATGTGAAATCCTTGCTAGCTCAGACACAAATTATGATTGCGAATACAAATGTATATCTTACAAAAGGATGAAAAAAGGATGAAATTCTCAACTGTACTTTGAGAAATGTTATACTTCTTTTCCAAATGGTCTAGTTTGCATTGAAATGGTAGCAGAGCAGACTTACAAAATCATCACATTTAATCAAAATAAAAATCGTTGCATTTGTTCCTAAATTCAAATCCCTGTTTCGACTTAGTGAGGAGCACTAAATGTTCAGGTTGTGCACAAAGGGCATTATTGTTTAGCTGAGAAAGCCATTGTTCGAAGTTAGACAGCCAAAACATTGGCCAGGGCCAAAAAGAGTGGGGACACCTTGCCAAGGTACTTCCTTTGGTCAGAACCAAACACTGACAGATGAAAGAGATGCCCATCTCAGGCAGCTCTTGCCACTAGACATCTCTTATCGTTTCTTGGTCCATCCAGATCCTTTGATGTTCATGTGTAGAAAAAAAATAATTGCCCCTATACCCCAAGAGAGCGTTGTAACAATGTTGTGACTCTAACCAAAATATTGGGAAGCAGGCTTTTCATTGTGTGCATGAACCTGTATTTGTACTGTATTTCTGAAAAGAAGCTATGTGGTCGTTTCTTTTTTTCCGTTATTCATCCCCTGAGGTGTACGGTATGGTCAACGTCAGCACAACATCTGAGGGACAGCAGAAGAACTCAAAATGAGGGAGGACTAAAAGATAGTCCTTGCCAACATACCCCTGCACAAAAATAATGCGCCTTTATGCAGACTTTAATTTGGAATGTGTGCAGCGGCCCTTAACAGGGTGTGGGGTGCATACAACACATCCTGGTACATTTCCTGGCTTTGATAAAGGTTGCAAAAGATGCATCATGCTTTATACAGGGGTGTGGAATAACTCCTCAATATGGCATTCCCAGAATCAGTCAACTCTTGATTCTCTCTTCCAACAGGTATTGCAACAAAACAAGAAAAGGTTGTACAATTTGTTGGTATTTTTAAGATGTGTCTTTAGTTTTGAGTGTTTTTTTTTCTTTATCAGCTAAGACTTTCTGAAAAGATACTAAATGCACAGAGTTGATGTTATTGTAATGACTTGTGTAAATGACTTCTTTTCCCTTGCCATGGTTGTTGCTGACTAATAAATTAAAGCTCTATATTTTATAAGAATGGAATGCTCCCCCCTTCATTGTGATTGGCTTACTACTTGATGTGTTCTATGTTCTGCCCAGAACCCTCTGGAATAAAGTTGTACCTGTAAAAGAGCTATGTACGCACATTTGTATAAAAAAAAAACATTGCATTCATGCGTATAATTTATTTTCTGTCTCTCTCTCCCATTCCATTTCTATATAATTTTCTCTCGACATAATAGAATAAATGAGTCAACCGTGTCAGTAAAGACACAATTCAGTCCTTAAAGTAACAATCTCAAACTCTTTCACATAAAAAATGTCAGTAGTTGTTACTTTTCATTGAATGGGGTAGTTGAATAATTGGGGGGGCAGGATAGTCTAGTGGTCTAAGTGTTGGACTCCCAGCCAAAATCTTGTGGGTTCAAGCCCACCTGTAAGTATCCCCAAGCAAGATGCCCAACCCCTATCTGCACTATGTAATTGTTAGTCACTTTGGATAAAAGCATCTGCTAAATGACCTAATTGGAATAATGTATTTACTATCAGCTCATTTATGACAGACTTTTTCAGTTCAGTTTCATCAATCTCTGTCTAACTCTGATGGCTCAAGTTCATATCTAGAGGTCAGCGTTTTACCCCAGTACAGGAATGTGACGTGTCATCTTAGAGAGCCAACGCAAAGCATCCGAGCATCACTTAATCTGAGTCTGGCCTTTACAGGAGCCTTTTGTCCCCCTGTCCCAGTCTGCTCCAGACAGAGCTCTGTTCACACTGCTTATCTGCTCTCAAATCAGAAAAGTGGAGCAGCCATTAAGACACAGTGTGGGAGCTTGAAACCAATCCTGAATAGACACAATAATCACGGCTTCCATGAAAGTGTCTTGTGTCATGGGGTTTTGTCATGAATCATTAAAAACAGATATAAAACCACATCCTTTTCCATTGGCCATGGTCCCGATGAATCAGAGATTGGCTTGAAACATATAATGGATGGCTTACCCACAACAAAGTTTGACCTCAGGATCACATCGGATGCTTCGCTGTACACGTGGTTTACAATGCCATATTTAATAATACGTTTTATTGGTGGGTGTTATTGTTAACACCCTACAGCGGCAGCGCAAACGCCAAGGAGTTGAACTCGACGACAAAGACAGCGTTGAGCTAGTGACTTTCCGGACAGGGCATGGCAGCCCTCTCTTATCAGTGTCTCCGATCAGGGAAGCGGGAATGGCGTGCCGGGCGTGCCATGGGAATCTGTGCTGATAGAAGAGGGACACTCACTGCATTGTTGGGGCGGAGTGATTCAGACCCCGGTCAGTTGGCCGTACAGCAAGAGGGAGAAGTTCGGCATGCGGTGAAACTGCTCCTTTGTTCACACAGACATCCTTAAGAACACCTACTGTATGCACAGGCTTGGCCACGGTTGCCAAGGGGATCTGGCTGCAGACTGGAGCTCCACTCTAGACAGGAAACACGTGACATCCACTTGCTTAGAGTAGCCTTTTTCGCTATCCTGATTGGTGGTTAAGGTAGGGGTTAAGATTAGGGCTATCCTGATTGGTAGTTAAGGTAGGGGTTAAAATTTGGGCTATCCTGATTGGTAGTTAAGGTAGGGGTTAAAATGAGGGCTATCCTGATTGGTGGTTAAGGTAGGGGTTAAAATTAGGGCTATCCTGATTGGTGGTTAAGGTAGGGGTTAAAATTAGGGCTATCCTGATTGGTAATTAAAGTAGGGGTTAAAATTAGGGCTATCCTCATTGGTGGTTAATGTAGGGGTTAAGATGAGGGCTATCCTGATTGGTGGTTAAGGTAGGGGTTAAGATGAGGGCTATCCTGATTGGTGGTTAAGGTAGGGGTTAAGATGAGGGCTGGGGTTATGTTATATGGAGGTCACGTGTTTTCAGTCTAGAGTGGCGCTTCAGCCATCTGCAGCCAGACCCTTCTCTGCAGAGTACACAGTCGTACTGCAGGTTTGTGGACAGTGTGGAATAATTTACCGCTAATTGTAACCAGGGAGCAATACTGTCCTCTGCTGGAGAGTAGTAAAAAAACTGTTGCTGCATTAGAATTCTAATTTAAAATGCATTGAATAACATTACCCAGTAGATGGCAAACTGCACCAACAACGGTAGGATGGACAACCATATCTAATTTAAATAAATAAGGCCTAATAATATCAATGAGTGTCCACATTTAGTTAAAATGTTTAGTTAAAAAATTCAGTTAGCAAATATATATTTATTTATAATTATATAAAAAACTATTCCATCCTGTCTCAAATAATGTGTGCATGAAATGTGTTTTCACATACATTCATAGCAGAAACAAACTGTTGAGCTTTCTGTTTTCTTATCCATTTTAGCATTCAAAACCAACGTCAACGTCAGTTCGACTTGGTTGTGAATACGAGCAGTGTGTGTGCAACATTACCGAGCTAAAATCGTAGAGGTGTCTTCTACAGGACGCTGGTGATAGGCAGGGAGATGAGGGGATAAGCAAATAAACTGCATCTGTGCGATGGCTCATTTTGTCAATAAATCAATGATGCCAGCTGCTTTCATTCAACACTGTCATAATGTTCCTCTGCCCCGGGAAAATCACTCTGTCATCACTTTTGTCGCAGATAGAGTCAACTGCACACCCTGGGAGATGGAAACGTCGATAGTTAATAGCAAATAATGCTTAGAACAAGCAGATCTGTGTAGAGCCTAAGGAGTGTGAGGAGGCATTGTGTGGACCACGAGTTGACTGATTCACTTCCCCTGGATACGTTTAACTTTAACTACATCTCACACTTTAGTGTCCATTTCAGTTTGACAGCGTTTACACTGCATATAGTTTTTAGTCGGGACTACACAATTCAACAGTTGTATTTATTTTTTGGGCATTTTTTTAAGTTGTAGTGAAGGCTGCATGTAAAATGTACATCCTATTGTCCTCAGGCTGGAGGACAGGCTGCGATCAGTAACCTTTTATCGCAACATCACTGGCACGACTCCTGTCTTCACGCGCCTAATGAAATCATCCCCTGACACAGCGGTGAAGTTACGAGCCCCCTGGGCAACCGCGACTGTATGGATGGCTGCACGCTAATGGCCGCGAGAAGTGAAAGGCTCCCCAGAGAAACGGCACCGAAGTCCCCAGTGTGCCTAAAAAAGTGTAGTGTAGGCCTCATGTATTTTAAAAAGTCCCACCAACTGGCAACAATGGGGCTTCTTCACACATGAATTCACATCCCACCAATATCTGAATTAAGCTTGTTCTCACTGTGGTTTGTCGACCTGTCAACACAAACATATGGTTGTGGCATATGGCTCTAGCTAAAGTTAAAGAAAATAATAAATAGAATGGCAATAGCAGAGCAAACAGGGTTTAATTCAACTTTATTTTATTACCATTAAAGTCATAAACTCAGTCACGGAGTACGTTACAGAGCTTAAAAATGCGAGACAGAACCCACAGCTGGACAGTGGTCCTGGCAAACATCACATCTAGAAATACACTGAAGAGTGTGGCAAAATAAATAATACTAAATACAGTGGGAGATGTGGGCCTATTAGAAAAAAAACATTGCTTTATTGTGAAACAGTAATCATTTGCCATCAAACATAAGAACGAATGACACTAAATAATCTATTCACGTAAATATTTTCTGTAATTGTTTTTAATAAAGCCTCTTATTAGAATCTATACTTGTATGAAAGACATTAAATGACAGTGTATTCTGAAAACCTTTAGCAAAATGTCACTGGTATGAGGTACATGGATAATTAATAGACTTGGAACGTATTAATGATAATTAACAAAGTCAATTTTCTTATTGTATGACACCTTATGTTAAGTTATTTCTCTAGAGCAGACTTATTTTCTAGAGTAGTTGCCCCATTATAGCTTATATAAACATTTCAATATGAATTTGCACACAATTAATACATGTATCTCTTGACAGTGGATTGGGGGGAAAATACAACAAAGGTGGCGTGCTCCCAAGCAATTTAGTTAAAGTTAAATAACGTAATCCAATTACTGGATTATATTATGCCTCAGTATTGACCAGGGAAGAGCCCCCACCCCTGAGCACACGAGGTGTGCTGTTTAGTGATGGGAGCTGAGAGCGTAGTAGTTAATAATCAGCTCTGTGCCTGCCACAAACTGGCAACAGCCTCGCGTTGGTTAAGTGGCCATCTGGACAGGCGACTGATGGTTTTTAAGGACTACAGACTTTTACTTACAGGGCACGTGGACTGTAATCGAGAGGACACCAGAAATCACAGTATCTGCAGCCAGTTGAATATTGCTCAATTTACTCTAGGGTTGATAATGCTTCCCGTAGCTCATTATTGGTAGCAGAGGGGACAAAATAGACAGAATGTTATTATTGTTGTCATCAAGTATAATTTATGAGAAAGTAAATTAATTAATTAATACATATACGTCATTAAAAAGTCATTAAAAATATTTTTTTTTTTTACAATATGGAGAAACAAAGCATTCAGAATGTGCGCAGGCAACTGTAGCTACTGCCAAGTCAATGTGTTTTTAGAATAATGTAGTGAGTAGAATACATCTCTGCACAAGTAGAACCAAATAATAAGACATATATGGCATATGGCATTAGCATGTAAATGACAAAACAAAGACAATAATAACATCAAATGAAATATACCGTGCGAAGAATGAGAATTCCAGCGTAGGTTAACCACGCTCAATGAATGAAGGTGTCAAGTCTGTGGTGATATATCTATAAAGATGAGCTACCAATTAAAAGTTGTATGCATAGAATCTACAATTTAAACAAGACATCTAATTTTTCGAAACACCTGCATATTAGCCAGGGGCACTAAATGTTGACTATGAACAAATAGCAAAATGTACAATAGGCGCTTTGAAAAGAGCATTAGCTTCATCGAGACTTAGAGGCAAAACCGCTGTGGTCTACAGAAAGATCATTTAAGTCAGAAAAGAAAGACCTGTTGTGTGTAAAGGCAAAATAGCGAATCTTTATCCACCAAATGTTTCAAAATGCAAAATCAACAGCACAAAATGAGAACGCATGCTGTTTTAGCTACTTCTACAAAGGTCTTTATGTACAGAATCTTTACACGAACAGCCATGAGGTTCTTTCCTGAGCAGGAAGCTGGCAAAGGACTTGTGTGTGTGTGTTTATTTATGTGTATAGTGAGCATTTTGTTTAAATTTGTGTGTGAATGTGTGTCTGTGTAAAGCTGCCTATACCAAAAATATAATGCTGGGTATGAAAGCATTGTTAAGAAACACAATAATGGGTTAGTGGACACAATGACAGAAAAAAAATAGTCTCTCCCATTTAGGGACCAAACTTTGATGACCACTATACACAAGATATTACAGTACACATAATGCAAGTTTGAGGAACAAGGCAGAGTTGTTTGATACTACTGTAATAGCTGTAGCAGGTAAAAGGTTTTTTGAAGAAACATTAAATCAAACTTGTTTTTGCCACAAACATGTCTCCCCTGTTGTCTTGCCACTAAAAGGAAGGATTCAGATAGAAGACTTAATCTACGAACAACAACTGATAGTTTGCCCCTAAAACTCAAATGTGCAGAGAAAGCTACTGTTGACTCAGTCAGACGTATAAATGTCTTAGAAACAGAACCGTATACATTTAAAAGGAAAGCCTCACAACAGGACGCTAAGGGAAGATAGCGCACAGCCTCCATGAGATGTACTAATGCTGCAAGTGAGAGAGAAGCCGATTTCAGTGTCACCATGCTAGCAGCTAATGTACAACGTACAGCAGTTGGTAGGGTTAGTGGATATAGCAGGGGTCACAGAAAGGAGGGGGGGGGGGGGTCATCATGGGCTCTAAGCCTGCTTGCCACCAGCCTCAGCAGGTGGCTGGACAGACGCTGATGCCTCTCCGTTACAACGAGGTGTCGGTGCAGCTTCATTGGGTGCCGGGATGGGCTGCTCTGCCATCGGGGCAAGGACTAATGGCGCCGGTCCGCTGACCTCCGCTCCAGCAGGGGGCTCTGTGACGACAGCAGGAGCTCCCTCGGGTGCGGCTGCGGATACTGTAGAGGGGTCAGTGGCAGGCTGGGGACCTGCGGGGTCAGCTGTCGCTCCGGCCGCGGGGCTGGCTGCCCTTAAGTCGCTCTGCTCCGGCGCTCTCAGTCTTTTCATGATGGTGGTGACCCGCACTGCTTTCTGTAGAAAAGCAGTGCAGAAAGGTTTCTCAGAATATAGAATTTAGTTTTATCACCACACAGCCGTGACTCAAAGTTAGGTAATACTGGCCTATTGCTTGTTCAGTGAACTTTGCAAATAAATAGAACAAAACAGAACGAACATCACAAACAGGCTTACCTTCCATTTAGCTTTGGCAAAGTTCTTCTCTATTTGTGCGCAGACATTTTCCTTGATATTCTTATCTGATGCTGCACCACCGGAGATCCTGACGTACAAAAAGCATAAACTGCCACTTCAATAAAGAGCTTTTAAATGTGCTAATTTCCTCATAAAAACATTTCACCTTATGTGGTTAATTTTATTAAATTGGCAGTTCAAAGACTGCTTTACCCTGCTAATATAATTACTGTATACATGACTACAGTTTTACATTTCACTGCATAGTTTACACTGCTTCTAGTATGCTGCTTCCATATATGACAATACATGAGTGTTTCTTTTGTACCATTCATGGTTTATAGCCTCCTGGGCTGTCAGTCTCTGGTCCTGGTCCACCTCCATCAGGCGAGCAACCAGACTTTTAGCTGACAGAGAAAACAAAAATAGCAAGAAACACAATGAAAAAAGTAAGTATTCGCTCGATGAATGGGAAATAAATAAAATGGATGCATTTGAACACTCAGCAGCTCCGATAGACACTCATTTTAAAATGTTTACTCTGCAAACTGTCAGAGTTTCCCTCCAGTGCATTCATTTCATATTTAAAGTACCTGAATCAGAGATGTCGTCCCAGTAAGGAGAGTCAAACTCAAAATCACCCGCCAAGATCTTCCTGAATAGGTTCTTGTCATGGTTCTCATAATCTTCCTCATCGGTTTCATCATAGAAAGGGGGGTTGCCTGACAGCCTGAGGGAGGGAGGAGAAAATATCAAAAGTGCACTAACTAAGTGCTCCTCATTTACTGGCATCAACATATGGATTCTCCAATCCATTATTTTTCCTTAACTGAAGGTCTACAACAAGGCATCTTGTCGCCAAGAGCTAATCAATAACCATTTTCTGTTCTTCAATCTATTCCAGTCTTGATCTCAATCAAATCGAATTGCAGGCACAAACTAGACATAAAGATGCTAATGGGCCTGTAGAAAGTACCGTAATACTTTCTCCTAGTTTACGGTACGGTACTTAGTATAGCATTTAATCACAGTTGGTTTTAAAAGTAGAGAACAGAGGAGTAGCAAAATTCTAAGTGATCATTAATATTCTAATCTCTGGTGATAATTGACAAAGGAATTCCTTCTGGGCCAGTGCAAATTTTGAAATTTGCATTTTCAACAGAAAGCGATAAACATAAAAAGTGAATAATACATTCAATTACTCAACACTGGAATTGGATGTCAAGACAAAGCTCACTAAGTATGAATACATTGCATTTACACACATAACTTGATAATTGGATTTAATGTTCATTCATCCATCCATCATCTTTATTCCCCATGTATTGTGTATTTATTTCATGTAGGAACTTACAGTATGTACATAATGACACCCATGGCCCAGCAGTCGACAGGCTTGCCATATTTCTGTCTGCCAACAACCTCAGGTGCTGGGGGCGAGAACAATATTTCATAGCGAAAAACAAAATCAGAAAAATACCTCTAGGTTGCACTGTTAGAAAAATATCTACATCGGCCCTATTGCTCCTTGCAAAGATAACAAGAGCATTCTGTGCCGGGGCTCTATGTATCTCACCAAGGTACTCAGGCGTTCCACAGGGATCTTTTATCAGTCCGTTCTCCAGCTTGGCCAGATGGAAGTCACTGATCACTATTTTTGAGTGCTTCAGTCGGTTGTAGTACACCAAGTTCTCCAGCTAGATGTCATGGAACAGCAACATGAAAACAGTTAAGGCAATATTCATCGTAAAGGCTCTTTTTCGTATCATAATAACATTCCTATTTAAACGCCCCTGTTGCTATCAACCTCATCAAAGTCTGAATACCGAAAGCCAGAAGATACAGACAACGGTTCAGAGAGAGGGCAAGCCACAGATAATCTCCACTTAACTGACAATTACTCAGATACTCAGAAAGAGAATGAGTCATAATAAGTCCATTACAGCCCTTTCAGACTGTTGTGGGTGGTGATTGTCTAGAATAAAGTCAATGGTAGCAAACATCTAAACAAAACTGTCTAAAAAGACAATACAGTATGATTAGTGTGAGTCAGCTTTGCAAATGCACCTTTTCACAGTCCATAAATGCCCAGGCAACACTAAAGGGGTTGGTTGACCTTTTGAAATTGATACTGTACACACTAATGAGAGGAAGGCTTTAGGACCCAAAATTTGTCATTATACTGTAAATGCCAAATTTCTATCAAATGATATATTGATTTCTGAACATTTTGTGACCCATTAATGAGGAGGCATCCCTTTTGTCTGCTTAAAAAACTGCTTAAATATAACAGCATCTTGATTTTGCTAGCTAAGTCTCTGCAACTGGCTCCACTTAGCACATCAATCTGGGAACAATACATTCAGAGCCACCACAAAGAATAACCCTAAATTACCCCCACGTGGTTCTTGTTCCGATTGGTTAAGGTAGTCCAATTGTCTGATTTTGTAAATAATCCGGTGAGCATTTGTTGTTCTGATTAGTTGAAGGTGGTCCAATCACCTGCTGATGATTGACACCACCTCTATCAAACAACTTTGAATGGACTGTTTTTTCGATTGGAATAAATCATGGAGCTTTCAAGATTGAGGCCAGGCTAATTATCTTGTAATATCTTTATCCTGCAAAATAATTACCAGTAGTTACCGCCTATAACATTAGAAAATCTTTAAGTGAATATAAGAAAGAATTGTTGGATATCAACATATGACATCAATAAGTGTCAGAGAAAATGATTTTAGATCATATACTGAAACATTATACAATGACAGTTGCAAAAACATCATCCAGTGTAACTAGTTACCTTGAGGTTCCTGTGAACAATATTTAGGGAGTGAAGATAGGCAACAGCCTCCAACACCTGCCGCACCACATTGCTGGTATCCCGCTCTGAGTAGTAGCCCTGGTCCAGTATCCAGTCAAATACCTCTCTACCTGTGGCGCTGTGGATGCAACGGAGGGGTCCATCAAACATTTCACATAAGCAGTTAGAGAAGTCTAACTGCGGGAGTGGAGCAGATAAACTAGCCCGCCAATAAAGCAGACAGAGCTATATATTATGAGGCTAAGAGTTGTAGCATTGCCTGAACATGAGAGGTGCACCGATGCTGACATGTAGGCCACCTGCAGTGCATTAGCTTTGGGTTTATTGTCCATGTACACTATAAACGGTAATTAATTATGGATGTAGTATGTGTGATATCACCCATAGGTATATGTACCCTCTAGCAATTGGCTGACTTGGTCATGTGAGCTCTCATTGGTTGAAACATGCCCTTCTATCTGCCGTAATATCATCTACCTATACCTATACCTACCTATAATTTTCAATATCGACCCAATCATACTAATTAGCTATTGGGGGACTTAAATTCTTATGGAAAGAAAAGGTTGGGTTTCTATATCTCAAGCAAAGTTGGTTGTCTTCCCCATAGACTTCTATTCATTCTGAGACTGTCTTGCTCTCTTTTGGAGCCTAGATGGAGCCTAGGTGGAAGATGAACTGCATTAAGTCACTTCAAAACTGAATTCAAACCTGGGCAGTGGAGCTTCCCCCTTGGTGTGCACATTAACTGTAATGGCTAACTATGTAGGGTCTTAAGTAAATACAATAGGCATCCAAATTCCAAAATCTTTGTAGCATATCATTCCACATACAATGTACTGTATCCATTTAAATATTTAGCTTCCTAGGGTTTTGGGAACTGCTGCCCGGCGAAACAGTTACCAAGGGAGACGTGTTTTCTTATAATGAATAATATGGGGAATTATGGTGGATTATTAGCAATACACTAAACTGATATTATACTGTATATGCAATTTACTATTTCAATTCAACTTTAACTTTCCAGCGCTTATGTGGTTGCCTCGAGTCGACCATTCCTGTCCCATTAGTCGTAAGTCTGCTGCATTGAGCTCTACTGAAGATGCCTGGAATAATGAGAACGTCTCAGTATCTAAAGGATTCAGATGCCCTTTCATCAAATTAAAAGCCTGTTAGATGTCTCATATGAAAGACTTCTGAGCGACTGAGAAATTAAGATGAAGAAATGTCTGCTTGTTTTTCTAATGGAATTGGAAATTACATGCTTGCCAGGGGCAAAATCTTTTGACAACATTATCCAGCACACCTGATGATTTTAATTGTTTCCACACGGAGGTCTCTTATCCTTAACCCTGACTAGAATTGAAATAAACCAGAAGTCATACATTTAACATATCCATGGAAATGCGGTGAGTTCTCCAAGAACACGCGCTCATGAGAACGTTCAGCAGCTAGCGACAATCTGAATACCAAATGACTTGAGTTCAGAGCCGTTGTCGTACATATATATCTACCGGGCCCTGGGCTACAATGGCTCATTCCCTCATGAGCACATAATCAACATATACAGTGGGACCAAGCGACCGCATTGGAGACGCGCCGTGCCGCGCCCGCCTATAGCAACACATCTGCACTCACAGTTCAAGGAAGAGGAAGTATTCTTTCCTGGTCTCAAAGACATCCACCAGCTGGAGAATATTCGGGTGCTTCACCCTGGGATGTGACAGAGAGAGAGAGAGAGAGAGAGAGAGAGAGAGAGAGACAGAGAGAGAGAGAGAGAGAGAGAGAGAGAGAATGTTATATATGTAGTTGCACAATTCACAAATAATTGACATTGCTTTAATACCTGTTACAATAGCCAAGGAAGCCAGGGCAGAGACATTATAGAAGAGACAGGCCACTTAAAGAGTCCTGAATAGAAGTACCTAACGCCAATCATCCCGCACCTCCCCCCAAAGAGCCAATCGTCTGCTTTATAACGGGGGATAGGGAAACCTATTAAGCCCATCGTGTGGTTGCATTGACATTGCGCATGCGTAGTAGAAGTATAATCTGTGTGGGGAAAAGTCTAGTCTAGGAGCCCTAGGCCCGATTCTACTTAATTTGAAAAAGAAATATTAGGGGAGGGGTCTCTAGTGACAGACCACTGTATTAACAAATCACTAGCAGCTAAGATAACAGACATTGGCTAAACTGTATACTGTAAGTGGAGCATATGCGATATGCGGGAGCTCAACTCCACTGCATCGTTCTCCTGTTGCCACTGTCCTACTAATGTATCTGGAAAAAAACAGGTTATGTTAATGTGTTTTTACCAGTGTGAGATAATGAAAAATTATCCACCGCCAGTGGATGACAAAACATTTGAGATAAACAAGCCACTTAGAAATGCTAGCGGAGTGTAATTACATTTACTTTACTTCCATTGTTACAGACTAAGCAAGACAAGATTTGTGTTTACTCCCAAATAAATGCCCTCTGTGAAATCCAGAGAGGAATGGCCTAACATAGAGATTACAAATCGTACAAAACTAATCCTACACTAGGCCACACTTTCAGAGCACCACTCCAGAGAACGAAGGCTTACATCTTTAAGATGAGGATCTCATTTTTTGCGGCCTTGCGGACTTTCCTCCCATCCTTCTTGAGGAACCTTTTACACGTGAACATTTTCAGCGTAGTCTTGTCCTTGGCCCTGAAGATCTCACAGAACTCCTCCCTGAAAGAAAATGTAAATTAAATCTAAGGAACGGGTGAGTTAAACAGTGAAAGGTTATTAAAAGACAGATTTATATATTATCGTAACGTTGTGTGTTGTTAAAACATATTGTTAAACAAGATGGTGGAATACTCACGATTTAACAATCTGTCCAAGGTCATATTTATCTGTCACCTCTGAAGGATTGTTATAATCCTTCTTCTCCCCAATTGTTAAACAGCCAAATGGCATGGCCACTCTTGACCTGTGGGGAAGGCAGAAAGAGAGACAGACTGACACATACGGTAGCAAGAGAAAATTGAGAGGGGGAAGAGGGAAAAGAAGGAAAGACAAAGATTAGAATGAGGGTCAGAGATAGAGAAAAAACGCTATCAAAATGAAAATGTTCAAATCTCCGGATTCTGTCACCTCGCAGCCTGTTGGAACAGCCAGGCTTAAAATATAGAACACATTTTCCTTGGTCATATCAAGTACAGCAAGAGAGTTGTACAAAAAGCTGTAGAGTATAAACTCATAGAACCAGAGGTAAACATGGCGATCCACAGGGGCCAGGCGCCAGAAGGAGAAACGCTAATATAACCTATTAGCCTAGCCAGATAACCTCTGCAATAAGTAAACTATTTCCATTCAGTAAGAACCAGATATTATGGGCAAAGCACCTCAGCACTCTGGGACAAATTAAAGAACCTTTATGAGCCCTGCGTCGACACTGCATTCAACTGATTGTACTTCAGCCTCAGCCTTTCTCACTCAAACAGCATGGTGTGAAGTGTAAGAGCAGCCTGTTTAACTTTATTGCTTTTTTTATATTTAGCGAGGATTAAAGGCTTTATGGCCAAGCTTAATTGGTGTGTTATTTTAAAGTTTTATTTTGTGTTCTCCCTGCCTGTACAGACACCAAGTTTCCAGAACTGATAGTGATTCAGCTGTTCTGTGAGAATGCGGTAACACATTCTAGTGCAGCCATTATGACAGTATGTGTGTGGGTGTGTGTGTGTGTCTGTGTGTGCGTGCGTGCGTACGTGTGTGTGTCAGTGTGAGCGTATACCTTTGCCTATAAAAAAAAAATCTATGGCTGTGCTCAACACATTGTAGATGACAGCTGTGTATAAGATATAAGAACATCATGTAAATAAATGACCTCATTTTCACAGGCAAACATACACACACACACACACACATCTGCACACTGACAGGTATATTGCCACAGACATGCAAAACGCACATACCCACAAATTTATACATGTCGTGTACAGCAGCATTCCAGCTGCCTGATGCTCCAGCTGTCACTTACAATTCACTGCAAATGTGAAAGTACACAACTTTGACTATTTATTTTAGTGGGAAAAGTTTGGAGGTGTTGCTCACGTCTGTTGATGTTGTTGTGGGACCTACGTCATTATTTGACCTACTAGAGGGCACTATTAACAAACACAATGAGGGGGGCAGGATAGTCTAGTGGTCTAGGTGTTCCCAGCCGGAAGGTTGTGGGTTCGAGCCCCAGAGGTGGCCTACCTGTAAGCATTCTTGAGCAGGATGCCTAACCCCTATCTGCTCCATGTAATAGCACCATGTAATTGTAAGTCGCTTTGGGAAAAAGCGTTTGCTAAATGACCCAACAATGATGTGAAGTGATACAGGCAGGGTAGAGCAATCAGACATCTGTCCTCTTGCAGCTTGGTACGCTCCATGGTAGTGCTAAAAAAGTTGGACTGTACCCATTCAAGTAAGGGTATATTAGGAATGTCCATTCCTGTGACTAGCAACATGTTTATAAGAAATATGTAGACAAGAGGTTGATTGTACTAGTACAACCGTATAATCTATCCGACTAACACTACAAACAGCTTCCAACAAATATAAGTACTCATAATTATCAGCAGAGTTTTTACGAAAAGTGTTTTCAAAAAGATGTGTATCCACACAGCAGTGTTTTGAGAACCCCTCCGTGTTCACTTGAAAATGCAAAAATGAGTGAAAACGCTGTAGTATGTATGCCAAGCCAGTAGGTGGCGGTGTAACTTTGCCACTCAAATATACAATATATATATAACACAACAAAAGAACACCACAAGCCTGCGTACAAACGTATTATGGTTTGTGGACTGAGTGGTGGATTTAATATAATTTGTCTCACATCATAAATTATAATCATTGTTTCCGTGAGGACGGGGCCCTAATCGTTCCATTGGCCCTGCAGGCTGCAGGTGTCCTGGGTAGTGCTGCCCCCTAGTGTGAAGTGTCTAAATGTAAAAAAGAACACTGCTGAAAATGCATGCTCAGCGAAGCTTCCCTAGATAAATGATTGGTTTAAAATAAAAGTCTCCGCTTGCGGTCTGGGTGATGGATGTCTACATGTAAATGGACTTGGGAGCAAGAGAACTATCGCGTCATGTGTGAGTGGGCTTTTGAGCTCTCACCCTGTGAACTGATTCGTAATCCAATCTGTAAGACGCAGCGGAGAAATGCGAGAAAGCAGCCTAGTTTTTCATCTTAAGTGCGAGTTTGTGAGGCAGCACATCCAGAGCTGACCCCTTCTCTCTTTACTACACTAAACTCACACAGGAAGGAAGTTCTGCTTTATATGATGGTGCTACATTGGAGAGAGCTATTAAGAAATGCATCAGGAGAAATTTATATAATCTAATGGACAAGCAAGGCAATAAAATATTATTCAAGCAGCTATAAACAGTCATCAGGAGAGTTACAATATTGGAAGTGGAATGAAATAATGTCATTAAAAGAAATACAAAGAAGATGAAAAGTTAGAATTCCAAACTTGGCACAGCATCTACCTACAGATCTCAGTCTCATTGGTCAATAGTGCTCAAATGCGTTTGTATTGTTACTCTAGCGGGCTTTAAAAGAGTGTCTTCTAACAAGGTAAACGTGTCCCTGTGAGTTGGAGCTAATGTAAGTTTTTTTGCCCCATTTACTTCCTGCCATTGGGAAGACCCTCAGGTGAAAAAATTCCCAAACTCTTTCCAACTCTGATAGTTTTCTGTCAACAACGCTGACAGGAAGCAGGGGGAAATACCTCAATCAGACCAGCCTCCACATACATATAGGCAAGGGAGAGAAACAAGCAGAGCCTAAAGTGCTTTTCCAACGTGTCTTCTCCTGTTCCGGGAAACAGAGTGTGTTTCTCTAACAGACAAATAACGTGCGAGCCAATTCAGGTGGAAAGATGAGACTCCGGGGGTGTTACATAACTGAGGCCGCATAATGGGGCCCATCTCTGACTGACCACCATCAGCATTATCGCCCCGTGGACCCAATGGTTATCTGCCCACGGGGGAGCGGAGATCGATGGGCCGCTGTGATGGATGCTTTACAGCACAGCGTGTGGCCAGGACCAGCCGTCGAAGGTTTGTTACAGCCCGCTAGATCACAATGCAGAGAATAATCATGGGACACAAGATTGATAGCGATAAAGAGCTGGGCTTATTAAGAGGGGAGCCAGGCCATTTCCTGTTACAGGCGAGGCCCGAGAGCAATTGAGGTTGCCTGTTGAAATCAATGGAAAACTGGGATTAAGGTAAGTGGCATGTTGGCAAGACTTTCAACCATACCTGCTGCTAGAGTCCCAATTTATGCTTTGCTTTTGGGGAGAGAGCTGCCATGTGTTGTGGGGTGGAAAGTCTTGCTCAAGCGGGTAAGCAGGTTGACGATTGCACAAATCCTACCATGAAATCCTCCATGCGAGACGTGTTTTTAAACATCTTCGTTTATCCCTTGCTGTCTGTCGAATTCTCTATTCTGTCCATTTTCTTCTTCCACGTCCTTCTACCCACTCTTCCTTTGACTACAGTCATTGTAAATTAGATGTGCCGCCATGTTTATAATTATTGTTTAACATTATGAGGCTCAATTCAGTCTATATTATTCAGGCTATGTATTAATGTGCAATAGTTTTACATACCCACAATACTTTATATTTTTTATGTTTTCCTTCTTTTCTTATAATTTTCTTTAAATATATATATATATTTCTTTATCTACCTACTTTCGATTGCACTGTAACAAAAGAATTTCCCCTCTGGGATTAATAAAGTATTTCTGATTCTGATTCTGATATTGTTGCACCACAAGGCTCCACCATGAACAAACCACAACTATATCATTTCATACAACCTACACTGACAAACTATTAAGCTAACATAGCATAAGATTCATAATTAATTATTCTTTATATAATGACATGGCCCAGTTAGACATCTAATTATAATCCCCATATTTCAACGGCAGAAATCACTGCCGATTGACATCACAGTTCAGATTATGATTTCTATTCACCTTCACCATCATTCCCACAAACTGCTCCTGTGTGGTTTTCTATCAACTAGGTGTGGGGAGGGGGGGATTGATTCTACAATGCACCCCGATGATTTCTTGAACGATTCTGAATCGATGCAGGAAAGTCAATAATTCCTGTCGAGCTATGTCGAGCGCCAATGGAAAAGAAACTAACCAAAGAAAAGGCATTAGTGTCAAAGCTGGTATCTAATTCTGATAGGGCGAAATAGTACAAAGACTGTGGCAAGTTTTATTGCTTATTTATTTTATTGCTTGATTTGCCCCACTACTTAGTTGTGGAAAACCAAGGTTTACTTCTTCATCTACATACGGTGAAACTGACGTACAATTTCTCATCCGGGTGATTCTTCACAGATGCGGTCATACCGAGTAATGGAGTTATTGAGGAATGCATTGAGAGAATAAAAATCAGAAAATTAGATACGACCGAGATTCATTTTATAATCAAATTGTAGCCCTCTTCATAATTATAATCGAATGAAATAGTGAGGTGACTGAAGATTCCCACCCCTACTATCAACTATCAATCTGTCAATTTCTCATTCCATGTTTGTCCTGCTGTCTTCTGCATCTCTCACTCTGGTCTCTGTCGGCTTACCGGGGTTCATGGGGACCTTGGCATTACCACGATAGGCTCTCAGGCTATTAGGAAATAAACATCCCTGACATTCATTCTCTTTCATCCCTGCTGCTCTCCGGGGAGAGCTCACAAGTCTGTTAAAGTGCTTTGCCTTTGGCTGAAAGGGGTTGATAAGGTCAGTTTAGATGGGGAATGGCATGGTGACAATTGCTCCGGCTCAACACAGGGCAATATGAAAAAGATATGACCGCTCAAGTTTTGTGTCTTGTTGGTGAGGAAAGAACCTTATTTTGTTCCCACATCAATTATGTTTCCTTTATATTATGACAGTGGACCGGATGTTCCATGCGTTTCAATGGAGAGGTAACGGAAAATTCCACCCCAGTGGCGAGGAGGACTGCATACAGCTACGCCCGGCAGAATATTTTCCCAACTCTGGCGGTCATGCCCAGCAGAGGGACAAACTGGATGTTCATTTGTTGGAGATGGAGGTTGAATGGTCCAACATACGTTCACCATGGCAACACATCCCGTGATGTACTGTTGCTATTGACACCAATTCCGAAGTTAGGCAGGGCGACAACATGTACAGTAAACGCTGCATTAGATTGGAAACAAAGATACTATATAAAACAAATAACTAACAGACTTACTGTTTGGGAAGTTTAGATTATATGCACCCCAGGCATACCAAATTGGGAATTGCTGATCGATTGTATAAGAAAATTGCATACATTTTGAGAAAGTCCTTGTTTATTAAATCAAAGAATAGAAGAGAAGAGAGAGAGAATGTACCATTACCGCGAAGGGGTCAAGGCAGAGCTGCTTACAGTATAGGCAGAACGTAAGCATGGGTCTGACCTGCCTTACCTTGATGATTTATTTTATGACTTTTAGTCAGTTTCAAAAAGATGGAGTTGATTCTATTTAGGATCTAGTGGTTGTTCTGACAATCGAATAATAAATAATAAAAGGAAGCGCTTATTGTGCTCCAATCACTGTCTCCATCAAAGATAAATATAGAACATTGCGATTTCTGTAATGGATTTTGCGGGAGTGCCTTTATAGAATCGTGCCATCAGGGATATTTGTTCAACCCAAGATGAGAGAATGCGAACGCAGCACTTAGTAGTTCAGAGAACATGAAGCACTTCTCAGAAACGTCATGGTTCAACCCTGACAAAGGCCTATGTGACAAAAAGTGTTTCAACTTTTCTAAACTTCAAGCACTGCTGGATTTTGATCTCTCTCAATATACCTTGTCACTTAGTGAAGCTGTCCCAGAACGACCACCTGAACTATTGTTTTCATCTAAATGGTATGAAAACACTGACACAATATGATCAAAGAAATATAAATAAGTTTGTCTGTCTTTCAAACTTGTCTCTCATATACATACAGGCTACTTAAAGTTCTGATAAACACTGGCATTAATAATGTCTTCATGTACTTATTTATGTCTTCATGTAGCTTATTTATTGATGAAAGTCTCAAATTGAGATTCCAAAGAGTGCCGTACGCATGAGGAAGAGTATTATACAATTAATGAAAATCTGCCTGACCAAAGACGGGGCAGGCAAAAATCACCCTTGCAATGTTTCCTGAATACTTCCAGATAATTAGAAGACAAGGGCACCAGGGACAATATTGGAGACTAGTTCAAAGCACTTTATATATTATTCCACGCTATAATGTGCAAAACTGCATTAATTCACTGACGCTTCGCAGTATTCGTGGAAGAACTTCTCTAGGAAGAAACAACATTCAGCAACATCATCACACTGCCTCATTACCGCACCTAACAAGAATTACGCCTTTTTAAACTAGACTTTAAGGGCAAATGGCTTCTTGGAAATGTTGACATAAAAAGTTTGCAAGCAGCATCCCGTGGGCTTTTTTTCCCAGCACTAATTAAACTCGCAATGCAGCCTATTAGGGCTGCTGGTTCAACCTTAGCCGGGCCAGAGGATAACTCCAGCAGAAAGAGAAATAGAAAGAGTCTGTAACGAGGAGCGAGAAGCAGATAGGGAATTCACGGGGCGAGGGGAACTTCTATCAGCAGCACGCGGTGAAGGATTAGAATAGAGGCGCTGGTGGAGGGGCACACACAATTGAATTCATTATTCATGGCTGGCAGTCTCAGTATGTCTCCCTGGGCCCGGGGTTCATGTCTCTCCTCGTATCGAGGAATCTGCGTGTCCCGGAGCACTTAACAGCGCGCTAGGAAGCAGGGGCAGGCAGGTTTGGCTACACAGTAATAATTACGCTCCTCTCCTAGCTCAGAATCTAATTGAATGTATCACATCTATATCTGGTCTGTCAGACGTCGTGAAAAATTGACGGCAACTGAATTGGCAAATGTGTTCATGTGTTCAGGGGCTCAAGTGAATAGTACGACTAAATGGTTGGGCTACATTCAATCCAGCCAGGCTTAGACTCTACGGACAGTCATTCATTTACAACAAGCTGTGGTCTCGATAACTGCCCCGCGTTGCTGCATCCTCCGCTGAATGAAAAAACGCCACAGTGGCTCTTCCACCAGCTGTGAGTGGAAGAAAAACTCTCACACTACACACTACAACCCTTCTCTCTCTCTCTCTCTCTCACTTGCTCTTGGCTTCCTGTGCGAACACTCCTTCTCTCACAGCAGCACTTGGCACTTGGAGCTTGCCCTTTATGACTCGTCACTATGGGTTTATCCTTCAAGGAGGGTTCACTCTTCAACAGACGCCTGGTCTGAGGACCGGAGGGCCCCCAGGAGCTCACTGCCACTAATAAAGCCACTCCGTGGAAGTCATCCTCGGCTCCCTTTCAAATAATGAGGAGTTAAAATAACAAAAGGTTTTTTTCGTTATCAGTTACTGCAGCGCCTGTGTTCATAACGGCCTTGTGGACTCTTGAGTTCCTTCATAGCATCTCTCCTCAATAGGGTTGGGTACGGAAATTGGTACTTTTAAAGGTACCGACCGAATTACGTCGAGTACTCATTCTCGTGATATCAAGCGGTGTCAAATTTCGGTACCTGAGAAGGCATCTGTGGGTGAGGGTAGAGAGAAAGAGAGAGAGAGAGCGAGACTACGAGAATGAGATTACATCACCTCTGCATCTTGTTCAATGTTGAACACAGCAATGGTGAGCCGAAAGCAGTGGTTAGACTTTTTAAAACTTGACGCAGACAACTATGGGATTACAAGAGTGCCAAAACTCTGTAAGTGTTGAGGCATGTGGTTGTAAGTGACGATTCGCAAATGTGTCATTTAATTTAGCAAGCTTGATTCAGGGCATGTAGAATTCACTATGATTGCAACATTTATTAAAACATTTGCGTCCATTTGTATTTTATCACACATCATGATACAAACTTGCGCAATTAAATTTCATATTTGCGAATCATGATACAAGCTTGCGAAATTAAATTGCACATTTGTGAATCTTCACTTGCGAGCAAGAACCTCAATTTACAAGCGCAGCATTCAAAACACAAGTTTACAGAGTTTTGCACTATTGTAATCCCACAGAATTCGCTTCCTGCAATATTTGTGATGCAAAATGCTAAATGTTTAGACTTATTTTTTGTGAAATTGAACTGAAATCACATTTTTGTTATTACAGAGATAGCAAAGTACAGAAAAAAGGTACCGTTAGGCTACTACATTCCAGGTACCGGTATCGGTTAAAACGTGAACGGAACCCAAACCTACTCCTCATCTGAACTGTCCTTCCACGGTATACTTCAGACGAACACGAATTTCATCTGTTAGTTTAAGGCGATACAGCGGGTGTCTGACAGCAGTGCGTGCGTCGCATTTGGCTTTGAGTACGTAGAGTGTATTCGCTCACCACAATATCTTGTGGGAAAATGTTGTGAACCCTTGCATACAACAATGTCACACGATGTGTTATGCTGATTACGAGCTCCCCGATGTACCGCCGAGTGTCTACACAACGATTGTCAGTGAATACACCAAGAACTCACCAAGCCAATAAATACACACCACAGGTGGACAGTTGATGGCTCTACAGGTCATGTCTGCTGCCCCGGGCATTAAAACACCACATGTAAATGTCCTGTTTTACTTCACTGAAAAGCAGTAAAGGCATCTCTTTCCCTGAAAGGAAGAAAAATGTAACACAGGAAAGAGAAGCTGCCTGGTATTGGTTTCACATGTTGAATCCAATTGTTTGAAAGCTTCCCACAGACATACTATACTATAATCCTTTGACAGCAGCATTAATCTTATATTCCTGTTCCAGACATATGATGATTTTTATATATATTTAGAAAGAGCGAGCAAAAGAGAGAGAGAGAATATTATAGAATAGGAATATTTTTTTCTCAAAACCTACAAGGAATGTGCATGCATGAAGATTGTTATATTCTGTTTCTAACTATCCTTAATCCTCAGGTTAAGATGTCACAAAAGCATTACCGACAATGAAGCTTGGAGCCAGTAGTCCAACTGTATCATTTACATGCAGGAATGTTGTATGGGTGAAAGCACACATTGCACATTTGCAGTCAAGTGTGAACGCATGTAGTGCACTATATTTTCAGTATTTGTGTCCTTTATTTGCCACCAATACCACCACTAGGGGATAATTTTAGCCCCAGAAATGTCTCTCCTGTCCAAACTCCTGTACCTTTATGTCATTTTTACTGTGAGACAGGACACCGGGGTATGAAGTGCGTGCAACATATTCCTATGTGAGGTTATAGTGGCACATTTTGGACACCTAATTACAGTCACAGCACTCTCTCCGGAAAGCTTGGCATCACAGCAAATTATTCATGATTACAGCAGGCCCAGGGGAGATGAGCCATTAGAGAATCTCACTGGGATCTGGCTCTGACCAACAACCTGAGACACTGCTACTCTGCATAACAACCCTAGAGGCAGATACACACATACATACTGTACGCACACACACAAACATGCACTTTTACCCACAGCCTTACAATGCAAGCATCATTAATATACTGTATTCCTCCATTCTCTCTTTTATATGTTTATACACTGCCTGGCCCAAAAGAAAAGCTGGCGTTTGGATTGGAGGCATGATCTGTGTTATGATCTGCGGTTACTTCAGTTGGTCAGGTTAGCAACATTATGTGGCAATAAAATTAAGTCTACTGAGTACCTGAATGTACTGAATGACCAGGTTATCCCATTAAGGGATTTCTTTCTTCCCTGATGCACAGGCATAGTCCAGGACAACAATGCCAGGATTCATCTGGCTCAAATTGTGAAAGAGTGGTTCGGGGAGCATGATGAATCCTTTCCCCACATGAATTGGCCACCACAGAGTCCTGACCCTATTGAAAGTCTTTGGAATGTACTGGAGAAGACTCGTCGTCAATACAAGATCTCAGCCAAAAATGAATGCAACTCTAGATGGAAATAAATGTTGCTTGGCGGTTACAATTGAACGCAACCAAAATGGGACTGACATTTTGACAGCTAATGAATTAGCAGGTTTAAGCAAGCCAACCAAGGCTACTACTGTACATGGTTGTTGATCTATAGCTAGCTGCTTAACGCTGATCGTAGTGTGGAAGGGATTATCAACATCCTTCTCAATACATAGTGGAACCTACAAATGTTGGAGAATAGAAATTGCTCAAAGTAAGTCTAACTCAGCTGTCATGGGAACTGCTACAGCTTAGCTGAAAAGAGTCACCTTATAAATCCCACTTACAATGACTTTAACTGGATACAGTAATGTGCTGATTTGGGGCAATTCACACAGAGACACCTCACTAAGGAGAAACGCTTAGAATCCCATGCATCCCTCTCTGCCCCTTAGTGAGGTGCATACGTTCTTTTCCTAAATAAGTCACGCCTTACAGGACATGGCCCGCTGGGCCCTACTGTGTGTGCACAGCCAATCCCATTCCTTTAACCTGATTCAGCAAACAGAAACTTTAATCGCCAGGCATAAAATCGACAATACATTAAATATTTTCAGCGCAGGCCAGACATTAATAATAGTGGACTATATATTTAATGCCAGGACCACACTAATCGAAGATTCCTCCAGAGCGCAGACTATAAAATTGATAATGCAAAAGTGAGACAAATTGTGAGCAATAAATTCAAGATAGGCCATTAATGAAACTGACAGATATAAAACGTACAGTAATAACGTGTAAAAGAATCCCGTGCCATGATGAACCCCTCCACATTGTGGCACTGGGGAGGAACTTACTGCGCCATAGCTGAACTAGAGCAGAAGCATTCAGCATGAACGCAGCAGCTCCGATTCATGACATTTCTGTATCATATCAGGTCATTATATATATATTGGTCTTGTTAGGCCCAGAGTTAAGCTCACAGCATGAAATAAAGTCCCTCTGCATCCCTGTTTAGTGTGTGGGGGTGGTTGGATAGCAAAGAGGACTGTCACCTTATACTGTTACTCTGGCCTGCATATGTCATCTGAATATCTGATGCTCACCTCCCTTCAATACCCTCCACAGTTCTATTCTGGTTCTGATGCGCTCCACTGAACTATATCTTAAGAGTCAATATTTACCATTGGACCCTAGCTTTTTCTCCTCCGTGCCAGACATGTGCTCCATCTCCATCTTGTACCCCTGAGTTCCATCTACAGTGGTCCTCAATTACAGCGACAGCTGCCTCTGACTTTAATCCCATCCAGTCCCTAAATCTCCCTTCACCGTCTACCGCTGTGAATTAGCCAAGGACGGAGAACAGCTAAAACCTTGAAAGTCAGCTCTTTATCTGGCAGCACCAGTAGATATTGGAGTCAGAAAGCTGTGAGTTTTTAAAGCCTCATGGTGAGTTTAAGGGAATATTGCTGGACTAAAAGGAATTGATTACTTGTTACCTTGTAAGGTCCTTGAGTTCTTAACACTGTGTATGCAGTAGACCAACGCCTCATGACACAGGCTGATTTACCCAAGGACTCAACGAAGTGATCATGTGACAATGTATTGCAATGAGATTTCATTATTCTCATTACGTTGTTCTGAATACAATGATAAGAAGGAATAGAAACGTAGTAACTGTATGTCTCCATTTCTGTTCCGTACCATATTGTTTAAACCCAAGGTTTTGTACTGTAATGTATCCATTTTCTATTTCTATCTCTACTAATAAAGCGTATAGTAGCCAAACTGATTTTGTGTGCCTATCAAAATAACTGTATCTATGACATGTATAGACTGCAGCTCATATGATCAACTGACACCTAGGGCCCTATCTTACA
>JAODLI010008969.1:0-26605 GCA_027575585.1 Percopsis omiscomaycus | reverse complement strand
TGCCTAACCCCTACCTGCTCCATGTAATAGCACCATGGAATTGTAAGTCGCTTTGGATAAAAGCATCTGCTAAATGATCAAATTCTACTAATTGTTAGTCACTTTTGATAAAAGCGTCTGCTAAATGCTTAAATGTAAATGTAAATGTAATGTTGAATGCAGAGCTGAAGTCCACAAACAAGATCCTGGCGGAGGTTCCAGAGGAGGTCCAGGTGTACAGCACAAGCTGCTCAAAGGTCTTCATTATCACAGAGGTCAGGGTGACTGATCTGCAGTTAATACCTGCGACCCTGGGCTTTTTGGGAACAGAGAGGATGGTGGAGGATCTGAGCCATGCAGGAACCCTGCATCCTTTAGTGACCTGTATTTAATTAACTACATTATTTATTTTTTTCAAACCCACTTTGGGTTTCATTCTAACTTATATAAGTTGCATTCTAACTTATTCAGCATGTGTACTACATAGAGCTAAGGAATCTATACAGTCAACTAAAACATTCTTCATTATTGTTACTTGATTAATGTGATGTATTGTACACAAGCACAATGTCTGAAATCTATATACACACTTTATCACAGCAATTCATATTATAACTAATGCTCAATTACTGATTCATCATTGCAGTTATTATGCAATGGGTGGAGATGGATATCCCTTAATACTCCTAGATTTAATCATTGGTTGACATATATTTCTACTATACTAACTATTCTGGGGTTGCTTCCAACATATTTATATGTCTCAGAATTGTTGATTTCATTATAACTTGAGGTTTTTTGTTTGTTCATGGTACCTATACGACTAAAAGTGGATTAGGTAAAAAAAACATTTCTTGTGGCTGCGCCTCCTCTGCTCGAAACAAGTTGCAAAAGGACTTAAAAACAAAAGGAACCAATGACTTGTGAATTTAAAGAGACTTTGAGGATTATGAAACAAGCCCCTAGAACATATGAATTATGAACCTTGAATTATGTTTTCTTGTGAATTAGTATATCTTGATGTGCTTTGTATTGTGCTGGAATTTGTTGTCCTGTGTTTCATTGCTGCTGTCTTGGTCAGGTCATATTTGTTAGTAAATAATTAAATAAGAATAAATTACTTTAAAAATATAAAATAAAACATGTCTCCTTTTTTGGCCCGTTCTAAATGTGTTTTACTGTATATATTTTATGTGCTATGCAGTAGTGTTCAAAGCCAGATGATTCTTGCCTCTTTCACTTTATTCACTTTCATCCGCATGAAAAAGGACCTTGTCATCACACACTGAACAATCTTGACACCTATGTACTAGTTGCAGTTACGTTAGAAGTGTATGTAACGAAAAGGGCTTCAGATTTATTTTCTCCCTCAGGTTACAGACAGACCGTGAGGGAAGCAACATGTAGAAACAGTGGTAATAGCTCAGTCGTGTGATGTAAAATGCAGTGAGCCTCACATCTGCAATCGGACTATTTGGCCTCTTATATTCTCATGCTGTAGGACAGCAAATTGAATTTCATCATGGACCTTTGAAGTTATTGGCTTTGGGCATTTCAAGAGGACATGGTGCAACATTAAGATTAACTGAAAATATTCAGCTCATTTTCAAAAGTTTCAATAATTACAGGGAAAGATATATTTTTAATGGCCCAAACAATGTGAGCTTTCACATGAATGAGGGCATTTTTCATCGGTGAGAGGTTTTCTGCTGCTATTTAATGAAATGTGAATATGATATGCTGGCCGGATATGAGCATGTGGATATTTCATATTGAATTAGTGAGGATAAGAAAGAAAGAAACAAAAGAGCTGAATATAAATAGTGTTAACATTAGATTTAAACAGAGATGTGCTTGTGTGTATATTTTGAAGTTTGCATATGTAGGGATGGATTTGTAATCCTCATTCTTTTTAAATCACTGCCAAACCGTATTTGTCCTTAATCTTTTAGTAATGAGGGTCTCCTGTAGGTAATAGTCATATTGATTAGATGTAAGTAAATATTTCCTGCCCTGTACATTAAGATAATCTATCAAACTATTTGTGTTATCACGCCCTTCAGCAGCTTGATTGGAACTGTGTGGCATTAACGTTCTTCATATTACACCAACCTATAGAGCAATTATATTTTGGATTTTAAAAGTCAATGCTACCTCTGCTGAGTGCGTGAATGTGTTCCACTAATGAGGGACAATTAAATATTCTAGAACTGTATGTCTCATCAGGCTATCATTAGGCTATAGAAAGGTCAAAGCCAGTGGTGTATGCAACCTTCTATACCCACTTCCTATCCCAGGGGTGTCTTGGGCAAGTATACATCAAACAACCTGCTGTGAGTCAAAGTAGGGATGTAAGTAGCTCTTGATGTTTCAGCATGTTGATGAACCTATCAGGTCCTACTTAAAACCTCAATGAACATTCTGCAAGGTACTGTGCTGCTATTCATGTTTACGATTCAGTGTCATTATATACTGTATTTCTATACCAGGCCTATTATGGACAGTGCTATGCTTTAGAGGTGATGAATAACTCATTACCTGTAGCTCTACCTCTGTGTTACTGTCCTGCCAGTGGTGCAGTACTGCAGTTCTTGGGAGATTAACTACATTTTTCAGTAGCATGACAGTAGCTTAGCTATTTTGAAAATAATGTTTCAGTGACAAGCTACTTTTACTTTACCACCAGGTAATGGCATAGCAAAACTAACTGCTACATCTCTGCTTTCTATTTAATTTTGCAGACAACAAGATATGCCTTTTATTACATTTAATTTAAAAACCCTGGTGTTGTGTGGAGTAGAGACTTACTTTAAACTTTGTTTGGAAGCAGAGATCTGTGGCTCCCATGGCCCCCACTTTTATTCCAGTTCAACTCTTAGCTTTGTACCCAAATGGCTAATTATTATATTTTTTTTTGGGGGGGGGGGATGGGTGTTTATACCTTGAAAGTAATAATGTAAATTCTGAAAAGCGATCCAATTATGTTTTGTACTGCATTCTAAAAGTGGTAACATAACAGAACTATCAACAGAGCGATTGATAGCTCTGTGATCATAAGCAAAACACTCTTGCTTTGTATGTATTAGCTTCCCCCCTCTTTTTTAAAACAATCATCACAGGATACCTACATTTTTTGTGTGCTGTAAAGCATCTGCAAGAGAAAATGTAATTAATGATTGTAGCGTCAAAATAAGTGAACTAGTGTAGATTGCTACTTTCATCAAGCTTGGCTGTGATTTAGCCACTTTAAATCAGTAGCTTGTAGCTGCAAGCTGAAATTTCAAAACAGACAAAGAGAAAGGAGGAGGAGGAGGAGGAGGAGAGAGAGAGAGAGAAAGAGAGGAGGGGGGGAGAGAGATAAAGTAAAAGAAACTATGGCAGCTAATTACTCTGTCTTTGTAAAGAGATGAGAGAGAGCAGACGAGGATCACTCAGTTCTTTGAGTTCCACCCAAGACAAAGCATAATGTGAAAATATAATGAATTTCCACTATAATGCAATAAAGTGAGAACTTATGACCCGAACACCACGTTTTCCCTGTATAGAGCTCCTATTGGGTGTGCAACATTTTGCACTAGCCACAAATGGTGACTCCAATTTATTGGCGAAGAGGTTTATTTCAACCTTCATCCTTCATCGGTTTAATAGACGTCTTTACGTCGAGATAAACACAATCAGTTTCTTTGTATGAATGGATATTGACATATACACACAAAGCCATATGCGCCTATATGTTCCACTCTCCAATACTTTTAACTGGACAGTGGTGGCAAAGTGTGTGCACTGGCCACACAAAGAAAAACACACATACAAAAAATGACCATGAACAAGCTGTTGCTATTAAAAGTAAATCTCGTCTCTTATTATTTCGAGAGGTAACTGCTTTATCTAGGCTAGCAGAGATTAAAATCCAACATGGCATGCTGACATTTAATGATAGGTAGTTTTGCCCTTTGAGCAAACCAATATTATTGTCTTGCATAGCAGGGGTTGGGGAATGCCTCCACTGAATGTGCTGATCACAATCACAGGGGAAGAGAACACAGTAAGCCATGAACATGCAGATTTATATTTAGTATTCAGGGGATGACCTTTTGAACTTGCTAGACATCACGGCCCACACACGCTCTTGCCAGGTCAGCTCTTGCCAGGTCAGCTCTTGCCAGGTCAGCTCTTGCCAGGTCAGCTCTGCTGGGCGAACACGGCACTATGGGTAGCTGAATGATATAAACCCTCTTGACACATCCAACCTGTTAGTAGTACAGTAGGCATCCCACCATGGAGAAGACACTCTGTGTGAACCAGAATATTGCATATAGCATTCCCTCTCATTTATATAACTTTTTATATTTAATTCTCAAAGATAAAACATGACTGGAGGCAGTGGCAGGTTGGTACGCCCATGGACTAGATTGTGTTTTCAAATGCTTACAATGGCATTCAAATACCTTTTAAGTGTATGCAGTTATGTTCAGTATTGCTGCAGTTGTTTGCCTGTAAATGGTCTTTATGATGCTGGACAACTGTTATTAAAACAGTTAGTGTAAAATGTAATTTTTAATGTTAATTAGTGATTAACATTTATCTAAATATAACACAGTGCTTACATCAGTAATCATGCAGCAGAAATATTCATTTCATATCCATGCAGGTTCTCTTTTAAGCCGCCTGGACTTGTCAGTTTGGGGCAGCATAGGGGCTGATGTTTGGCTTAGGCATATGGTTGCTCATGCATGCATTGGTTGGCTTCTCTTATGCAACATGAATGCCAAATAAGCGAGAGGCTTGTGGGTCTGGTGTGATGTCAAATGAAATGGACTATATTCTAACAATAACAATACTATTTCTATAAGCCTTGGAAGGGGGGGCAATGGATTTTCCCAGTAATATAGTATGCTCTCAAGTGTGCAAATAGGGCACCTCTAATAAACCTCCATGATACATGACAGTAGTCATTAATTAAATTATTCACGAAATAGGCCAACATAACATACACAAAAGTGACGTGTGTGATTTTGGATAGGTATGTGCTTAGTGTAGCTTCGCCTAAAGCCCGGAAAGTACCACACACCTGTGTCTGTGCTAAGTAGTGGTCTGACCAGGCGGAGACGCTAGCGGAATATTTTCTTTTCATTTGACACCAAACTAACACTGTGTCACCTGATTTTGACTGACACACCCTCTACTGCGCCCCCTCGCCCATTTCGGTGCATGCGATGTCATGGCGCACCGGGAAATGAGCAAACGCACCCAGGCGAGAGATAAACCACCTTGCGGCCAACTAAATTGTCATTACTGTGTCAGCGACCGGAAGCTAGAGCCCATAGAGTCTAAATGTGCCTCTTAAACTGTAATGTTGCTGTATTTACATTACTTTTTAAATGGCCTAAATGGAAAACATTTACGCATGAAACACTGTCACTGTCCATGATCTGAACCACTAAGGGCTAGTGGTCTGTTTTAAACAAAGACATGACCCCTTGATTACATTAACATGATATTTTAACAGCATCTTTCTAGGAACAACAGGGAATAGCCCATGGTGCAGGCAATGACCCAATCAGAGCACAGGAAAAATCCAAAGGGGGATGAGGAAGCGAAGTTTTTTAGCACTTCTAAACACACACGGTGAAACAGCTTGCAAACAGGTTGTTGGCAGCAACATTCAGGTCAATTCTGACACTAACACAACCAGTGAAATGTTGCGGGGGTGACATGTAGACCTACTGTCAACACCAGTCAGTCGTAGCTGCTGAAAAATGTAGGCGTTAGGGAGACTCGACGATTTCTTCAGAAATAAAGACCATTTACAATAGTTGGTGGTTGTTAGTTACCACACGTGCTTTTGAGATTAGCCTCACAAGATCCATCTGGTCTCACAAGATCCATGTTGTCTGATAATCTGTCTGGGAGCTCTCTATTCAAAACCGTTGGTTGGTTGGAGAATCCTGGCCAATCAGCATTCTGTTGAATACTTCAGTTGATTGCGACAGCAAGAATTTCCTGTGTTCGTTAGTAAGGCTAGGCTTTCTGAAGGCTTGTGGGGTAAACCAGCATAGCCTTAGGGATATTTATTCTAAGGACACGCATCAAACCAGATATTAGAAATAGGTCAAGAGTGTGAATGATAGGCTCTTTCTACTGAAAGAAAAGCGGAAGTGGTGCAACAAATGTGTATTCAAATCATTTACTTTTTATCCTATAAAGCTTAATGTACTAATGGAGGACATTCAGAAAGAAATGTAACCTGATTAAAGGGACTGACAGAGTAAAGGGAGTTTTCCATTAGTGCTCAAATGGAAGTGCTCAAAAGCGTCTCCCAGTAAAGTGTGTTTGCATTTGAAGGTGTTTGAATTAATCACACACTGACAGGATGACAGTTAATTTAAAGGCTGAGGTTCACCGTGACTCAGTCAGGTTTTATTTAATCATGGACAGTGTTTGGTTAATAGAAAAATAAATGCATGTTTGACAGAGACCTTACAATTTAAAGTTTGACTTTAATTGATTTACACAACAAAAAGAGCATGATAAATTGGATTTATCAGCATTTATTTGAACCAGACTGTTACCGTTTGGCCTGTAGAGTACAAATCTGAAACTCGTGAACACACAACTGATGTTCACTATTCAATGTTACTGGTTAGGTTAGTCATTGGAGGCTCTGGAATGACGGGGTAATTCCTAGATACATTATCAGTGAAGATATTCAAAATAATCAATGGCAGAATGTATTACTCAAAGTAATACATACAAACGGGTCAGTGAATTTGAGTTCATCAAAGACAAGCATTTACATGATCCACTGGGCCTCATTCACCAAACCTTATCGGAAAAGGTCTCAGATTCAAGCGTGGGAAGAAACTTACGATCATTTAAAAGTGTGATACAGGAAACTGTCGCAGATGGTCGAAATTAGCGTATATGTTGCATCGAGGGTTGCAGTCGCACCGCCCTGTCTGCCACCCATTGAGCACAGCTATACGGTTTACAACCACTTATATGCGCATTAGTGATCAACACCACTTGTAACCATCACCTGGTACAGGCTCTGCCACCAGTACGCAAGGGGCGAGGGGGACGCTACACACTGACGGAGTGCCACTAGAACCAGTTCGGTGATTTCGACTGTCATTGCTTGTGGGTAGATTTGTACTTTGGAGCCTAAGGCCAGAATTATTCAGAGACTTTAACAAGGTCTCATTCTCTAATAGATTTCAATAGATCAATGTTTTAATTGGTTATGGCTATGGTTTTAAGTCAGCTTCTATAGCATAGGTGAGATGTAGGCCTACAGCATTCCTAAAAATCATCTTCAAACACAAATACAGTATGTGTGATATGTTTTGAATTTGCAGAAAGTCTTGATCATGAGCAGAAATATTGCTGAAACACATACAGTATGAGCTATTAAAGTTCAGGGGTTTATAAATGAATTAAAAGGAATTAATTTAGGCCTATCATTGATGTGAATAAATGCCACATGCACATTTATAGAGGTTACTTCCCCAAACAAAAGGACAGAAGAGTAAATCATGCCTATTTGTGTGTTCAGCAGGGATAATATTAAATGAGAAAAGTTGATCAACAGCAGAATATTTGAAACAATACTGCCTGAGAGCCTTATTGCATTGTATTCCATTTTATTTTGAATTGTCACCTGGTGCCTGAACTTTGTGTTTTACTAATTTTGTGTATTACATAAATAAATACATTTCCACCATAAATTTGTTCAGAAAAGGCACACATTCTGCATACAAATTCACCATAATGCAGGAAATAAAGTGTTTGACGCTCAAAATTTAATTCAATTTCAGTTTCAAGTCATCAAAGATGAATCCGATAAAAGATGAAGCAAAGTGAAGAAGGCCTAAAAAAGAAATTTCACAGATGCTGATTTGGAAGTTCTGAGTCACAGGTCGCAGACAACAAAATGGTTTTATTTGGCAGCCTCAAATGTGGCACTACAGATTTGCAGAAAGGGAATACATGGACCAAAATCACAGATGCAATTAATGTGGTTTCTACTGGAAAAAAGGACCCCCAAGAGGCGATTCAAACTTTACACACACATGAACTACAGAAATAAGAGGAAAACGGAGTGTGAAAGTAATAAATAATAGGCCTACTAACTAATGAGGTGGTGATACATTATGGTAGGGCTACGTATATGTGCTATATTCCTTGTCATCTTATTTTATATTACCAATTATTATTAATACTATAATTGTGGTTGTTGTTACTGAGGCTGTTATGATTGTTGTTTTTCGTAATAATGATGGTCTTATTGTCATTGTCTTATTGTTATTATCAAGCATTAGACCTATCTTATTTTTTGACGTTGGTTTGCACGGTCTCCGATCAGACGTAGGTTTGATTGTAAGGATATGACAAAGATAATATTGATTGATACTCAGCTCTTAACAACAGCTTTTATTCACTCAAACTCTTCTACAGGCTTATAGTATGAATCCTGATTTTGCATGGTTCAGTTAGTCAAGTTAATGGTCTTGGGTTTTATTTATTTGTCTTTACATGGTCTTACTTGCAGTGTAACGATAAATAGAAATTTCTGCCTATGCATACAATATACCTATATACAATATATTTTGTCCATCATAAAAAAGTGATAGTGATTATGATTATAGCTACAATGAGGTATAGAGGCAATGCAGTTACAGAAAATCATAGAATCACCACATGACTTAAGCACTTGCAGGGCCTGTGTCCCACTCCCACCATCTCCCATTCACTTATAGCTCAGTGCGAATCAACTGCAAGTGTGGCAGGACTGCACACATGCTTCAGCACGTAACCAAGTTATATTTCTCAAACAGAGTTCATATATGGCAACAGTACTACAGAGAAGCCTTAAGTGCACCTTCAGTTAGGTCAGAGCTTCAAATACACACGTTTTCCCTGAAAAGAATATCCTTGCATTATAGAGAAACGTGTGATGGGTTGTTCCCTATTGTTTTCCTGTGAAGTGGAATTGTAATTTTTCACAGTTTAAGGCAATGCCATTCAATGTCATTTATTGCCTCGAGAGAATGCATCTAACAAATTCCTGTTCTTGATCATAGCAAGAAATGTTTTATACACACGATAGAGAGAGAGCTTATCTCTGACATTTGCTTAGATCACTCTTGTATTTTTGACAAGTAGATTGTTTGTAACTACAACAGGACACTTTTCTGTTCCCTCGCAGAATTTGTATTGACCTTGTCATTTTAAATGTATGGTATTTTTTCAACATCATATGCTGTCAGTGGTTTTCCGAAAGGTTGCCTGTGTTCAGATGCACTTAATATTAGGGCAGGCAACATTGCACCAAACGCATGAACACATACACAGCCATTATGCAGCATAATGACCATTTATGTTACTCTATTCTATGTATTTATTGGTACTTCTGTCTCTGACTCTTTTTTTTTGCCAACCAATCATCATTTATCTATCTCATGAATAGTAAGCAGAGAATGGCAATCTCTATTCTCTATACGGTTCTCTGTAAGTGACAAAATATTGAGAATTAACTCCCATACATGATCTCAAACAATATAAGCTCACCTATATGAGGCCCATCTATGAATGATATACATTACATTACATAATACATATTAATATACCTTCTAATCATAGCAATATAGTCTTACATGAGAAGAGAGAGAGAGATTGACAGAAAGTAAAAAAAAGCACATCTGCGGCAGAGTGAATCTGGGAGCACAGAGTGAAACTGGGGCAACTCCGAAAGGTTCGCCCCTTCATGATTATGTTTCTTCCGTCAATCAAAAACAAGTTGTTTTTCTGTCTGCTGATGGTGGAGGGGGTGCTGCACCCATATTATAAACAGTTGTACGTTTGTCTATCTCACGTAGCAGGTCAGACAGAAGTCATTCCAGATGCCATACATGAACAGGTCTACCTGTCAAACATCCATCTGGACCAGTACCAGAACCGGCGGGGCCTCGGCCACCTTGGCCTTGCGAGGCAGCAGGTGAGTCAAGCTCCTGAAGGACGGCGTGGCTCGGAGGAGGATTTCCTTGAGACCTGCCCTGAACTCCCTGCGGATCAGACAGTAGAGCACGGGGTTGAGGCAGCTATTGGCGTGGGCCAAACACACAGTCAAGGGAAAGGCATAGTCCTGCGCATTGTAGAATGCCTTGCTAAAGGGCACGAGGTCAAACTTGATCAGGACGCCCCAGAGTGTCAGCGCCTGGTTTGGAAGCCAACACAGGAAGAAAGACAACACCACGATGACGACCGACTTGGTGACTTTGGAGCAGCGCTTGAGGCGACCCTGCTCGGCCTCGGCCGCCCCGGCGATGCGTCGGCTGAGGACCGCGCGCAGCAGCAGCAGGTAGCAAACGGTGATGATGACCAGGGGGATCAGAAATCCCAGCAGGACCTTCTGCAGCTGGTACAGCCCCAAGAGAAGCTGCGGATCCCACCTGCCTGAGTCCGGGAAGCGCACCAGGCACAGCTCCTCGTCTGACACCTGTGCGCTCGTGGAGTAGATGGCGTGAGGCAGCGTGGCCAGCAGAGACACCACCCAGATGCCCAGGCTGGTCCACTTAGCCCTGGCTGCTGCCGCCCGCCGACTGTGCATCTTGAGTGCCGAGAAGATGGAGTAGTATCGCGCTACGCTCATGGCCGTGAGGAAGAAAACACTGGCGTACATATTCATGGTGGTGACCGAGCTGATGATCTTACACATCACCCGGCCGAACGGCCAGCGGAAGTCCAGAGCTGTGTCCACCGCCCAGAACGGAAGGGTCAAAACAAACTGCAAGTCCGTGATAGCCAGCCCCATCACGAAACAGTTGATCGAGGATTGCTTCTGCCTGTGGCGGGAATGAAGCAGGTAGAGAGCCAGTGAGTTCCCGACCAACCCGAGCGCACAGACTACGGAATAGACAAACACTATCATCACTCGCACTACAAGGCTGGAGCCATCTCCCTGCATTTCCTGGATAGCTTCCTTGGTGAGGAGTTCCAGCCAGCAGTGTAGTGACAGGTTACCAGTGGATCCTCCACTGCAGTTTCCAAGTTCAGCATTGTCCATGTGTAGTAATTGCTCTTTCAATGCCTCTGGGGACAGAGTTGGAAATCCGCTTACATTCAGCTGCATGTCTTGGCTCTCTCACAAACGCTCGCGCTGCAAAGCTGCAAAGTTAAAGATGATTGTCCAGCTGCTCCAATAAATAAAGGGTTCTATTGCCATGTTCAAGTGGTCCGGGTATTTCTATAATCTTGGCTAGTAACCCTGTCAATCAACATCACACATTGGTCGCGATGTAGAAGGATTCGCCGTCAGGATGATGCGCTCGCTCTCTATGTTGCACTTCTCACAACTAAGAACGAGACACATTCTTTTATACGACCCTCGTGCGCGCGCAAAGCGCACTCTCGAAAACGACACTTCTGTTTAACTACGAGGTGATGGGGATTGGACAAGACAAGACTTAATATCCGGAGAGCAATAGGGAAATTTCTCAGCACGCTCCGCTCACCGAGAGTTAAGTAGGCTAGAATGTCCGCGACAGAAAGGTCCATTATAATTGTGTTTGTACTGACCTAAATACAACTAATGGTTGTGTGGTTAGTGGTAAGTAAAATACGGAAAGGCTCCACTTCACATTACGGTCCCACGAACCTTTGCTCCTGTTTCCGAAAAGCTCATTTTTACAGACGCCGATTTATTGCCACCCTCAAAGGCGGTTGATAATGACTCATGACTTTTTGGATGCAAGAAAACGGGTCCCACACACAGCGTCACACATTCATAAAAAGGTTGTATGAGCTCTGTAATCGGAATAGACATTGCATTGAAGGCGGTGCAGGGCGTATGACACCTGCTGAACAACTGTTACGGTTTAGGGGATGTACTTAATCCAAAACGCAAATCTGGCATTTTAATAACTCAATTTGAATGAATCTCAGAAGTGTAAATTAATAATGGACCTGTGAAAGTTGGATAAATGCTATCATATGCATATTTCAGATGTAATTAAGATTCTATCTGAGAGAGGATATATATATCACTAGAATTAAATATTTCATGAAATAAAAATGAAAAACCCACAACAATAGGCCTACAGGCTAGGATATCCCTTTTTAAATTGGTTTGACTATAATGAATATACACATTGATTAAACCTCCGCATGTTGATTTTACAAATTCAATTCATTTTGATGGACAAAAAGTGTAACTCCTCCAGATGGGCTGTCTAATTAAATGAGTAGAGTTATATGATGGCAGTTCACAAAGGCCTAATTCTTTAGATCTTCGGTAAGCCATGTTTCAGTAAGAGCCATTACAGAAAATTTAAGGAGGATAGATAATGTACAAGCTGGTCATAATTTTTAAGGAGATTCATGACGCAGTTGAATTAGAGTTTGTTGTAGTATTCACAAGAGTAGGAAACAAATGAAAGTTAATATCAAAATCTGTATCATGATAAAAAATTTCAGCTCTGTTAAATTCAAAAGGATTAAATAACATACTGCCATAGACTGTTAACCTATGTTTAGTGATAAAACTGTCAGACAAGAATACAAGAAATTCTTCATCATTAAGTGCATAGAAAGAATACACTGAGGCACAATTGTCACAGATCCATGATGTCCAAATACACAATGTCATTTTAGGTATGTCATTTATATTAAACCCATGTTTACAAAGAAAACAGTGAATACCTGAATCCATGGACTTTTGGAATTTTGATTTGTTTTTCTGACTCATGTAATATGAGTAACTGTGTTAAACAAAAAAACATGTAAAGTTTAATCCCTAGGCGTTATTCTTATATCTGCAGGAACTTAACCACTATTGGTCTTGGTTTTTCTCCTTGTCCATGTGGTTTCCCATAATCGTTGTTATGTAGCCTACAGGCAATGAGATTGTCTTTGCCTGAGAGAATGAGGGATAAGTGAGAAAATTAATACTTTCGTCATTTAATTCAACAACATTTGAATTCAAAACTTGAGCTCTGAATGGACAAATGGATCAATATTGAAGTAACGTGAATATAGAAAAATGTGGGCTTGATTGCCCTATAGGATCTCATACATATGGCCCTCCTCAGCTAACTTCAGGCAACACAGTCAGGAAGACCTTGAGGTTGATTCGTATTCCAGGGACAATTTCTGTAATCTGCTAATATTTGGGGAACAAGAATCATAAATCTGCTGTCAAACACTCACCCGAAGCCAGACATATCTACATCACTTCAAAGAGATGTGAGGGCAAATTAAGACCACGCTTCACAAGGCTGTATTCACTATAGTCAGTTCACCACTGAGACTAATGTAACCACCCACCCCCACCCCACCTCTTGACTTGGACTAAGGACAACTCCACATTACTGTTGTTTTGGGTTCAGTTTGCCAGACTGGTCTGGAGTGACCTGATGACATGGTGCCCCGGTTAGTAAAACCCTCAGTGTATTTGCACTGTGTTCATGTGGGCGGGTGATGACTAACTTGCTTTCCCTCTTCTAAAAATGTCATTACCATGAGCTATCTGAAATGATTGAATTGAAGTACGCGCTTTGATTTGTCTATAGGTGATTGACACATACTTTATCCAATAATTATCTATCTATATATATATTTTTAACAAAAAGGGAAACCAAAATCTACGTAAGTAGGTATCTAAGTATGGGATGCGGCCAATTTTGAACTAATCCAACTCTATTCAACAACCGTCTGTTCCTTCTCTATACCTATATCAACAAAATGATGCTGTAAATATTGTATAGATTTACAGTAACTCCTTGTCTGCTTTTATGAACCTCTAAACCTATGCTATATGCAAATTCTGTTTAAATCACTTCAAGTTTCTCATAAAATAAATTGGCCCAAAGCTGTTTAAGAGTGCCTATGCAAGGATGCACCTGTGAGTCCTTGCATAGGCACCCTCTATTTTTTGGAATATCCAGATTGTATCCAGATTGATTTTTGAAAGTCTGTAAAGCAAAAAACACCACATGAAATCAGATATTTGCAAATCAAATTTAAACCCCATTTGGAGGTGGCTTGGAATGCGTTTCCAATTGGTTTTCTACATACGTCTCAGTCCGGCCGCTCTGGCCGCTCAGATCGAATTTCAGATAGTGTCAGACCTGGTTCTGGACAGCCACAGAGACGTCCCCCGGCACATTCTAAAATTGGCAAGCCACCTATCGTCACCAAAAGTCCAGAGGACTACATGGTCCCACCAGTCAGTACTTTGAGGATGACACCACACCTCGCTGCACAGTGAAGAGTGCCGTGACCACAGCATGGAACATCGCAATGTACTGTGTATCATGACTTGAGAGTGCAATTGTTTGGAGGGCGAGATGATACACCTCCATTTCTCCTCCACCCGCGCTGGAAAGCCGCGCCACCAGCGTATCTGCGTTGTTACCGCCAGCGTATCTACGCTGTTACCACAGCAACCCACGCAGATAGGTTGGTGATGTCTGGACACACAAATCCGATCTGATCACTTGCAAATAACAGTGCGGACAGTCATCTCATGATCTGATTTGAGAAACAAATCTGATTTGCCTGCAGTTTGAACATAGCCTTAGAGTATTTGTCATTGTCTTTATTCATATTAAATAAATAAAGTGTTTACATTTTGGAATGCAACCTTCTTTCCCATCGTCTTAGGGACAGGGTATGAAACATTAAAAGAAATTATATGAATATTTAAATAAAGGCAAGAGTAATGACGTGATTAACAATTAAATACTTTACTTACTAAGGTGGTAGTAAGTAAAGTAAGTGGTGCTGGCTGTTTAAACCGAATTGTCTTTGATGGTTAAGATATTTTCATATTCCTTTTAGCCCTCTACAAGAAGTAAACTGCTCTGTGTTTCACCATTACATCATTCTTTGTCGTAAGCCAATCATACTATTGTCTTAAATGCCACTTCAGTCAATGCGAGAGCGCACACAGATCAGACACACCTCAATCCAGGATAGACTAAACAATACTGCCCTTCTGAGAACAAAATTAACCAGATGAAAATTCACAAGATGGACATAGCCATCAGATGTCATCTTGTCATATTATAATATGAGCCACGTAGGGAGAACTGGGCCCAGCTATCTTTGATCTAATTTGTGTATTCAGGATACACTGAATACACTGGACACGTGTATATACCCTATTATACCATTCCTTTGACAATACACTGCATTTTCTTTACATACAACATGTCTAAAATGTGCTTTTCACACTGCATCCTTAACAGGGTTATCTGTAATGTAGGCTAAGATATAAACCAGGGCTAATTTATTTTTTTCTCACCCACACTGCACCAGTTAACCACATCTTAATCCGCTGTACACAAGCTGACCCCATTACAGAACACACCAGTGTGAAATGATATTTAGAGTAAAATTATGCTATCAGTGTTTAAATAGGATCCCTTGAAGCCATGCTTTTCCCATTTAATTTTCTGGTTCTCAAGGTCAAATCACCCACAAAATACATGAAATATGTGTATGGTGCAAGGATTAATGGCACAAAACAAGAGTATACATTTGTTTTTATTGATTAGCTATGCTATTTAATTGCAATGTAGTAAATTGGATTCCAAACTGATTTGAATGTTGTATATAGTGCCTTAAAGCTTCAGTTTCAATCATGCTCTGTTTATCATGGTTTATTTAGGTAATACTGTCACAACCCCATCTGGACTCTGTTTCTGTTTCTTGTTGTCTTGTCTCTTGTCCTTGTGCCTTCCATGGTATGTTTATAGTGCATCTACCTTGTTCCTCTGCCTTTCCCTTGCTCTGCCCTGCTTTCCCTTGTATGGTCCTCTCTGTTCTCTGCAGCCCTTCCCCTCTACCAATTACCTCCCTCACCTGTTTCCAGTTCCCTGATCATCCCCTAGTGTATTTAGTCTGTGTTCTCCTTAGTCTCTGTACTAGGTTGTCGTCATTGTGTCTGTATGTCATTGTTTGTCTCCGCTGTAAGCCCTGTTATCCCTAGCTCCTTGTTCAGCCAGCGCTTTCATGTTCTGCTTAGCTTTCATGTTCTGCTCAGCTTCGATGTATTTCCTAGCTTCCATGTTAATGCCTAGCTTCCATGTTCTGCTTAGCTTCCATGTTAATGGCGAGCTATCGCGTTTATAGTTCTAGTTACTTTGTGCATTACTACTTGCCCAGTCTATACTGTCCGTATATCTGGCCTTGTGTGCCTACTCTGTGTATATTGGAACCCTAAACCTGGTCTGCCCAGTGTCTGCACTTGAGTTCTAACCTAAAACCCTGACAAATACAATATTAATTCTGCCTATACCGATTCATGGTTTTATAATTGGGTGTTGGGCAGTATAGATATCTAGTGAAAGGACTATATAGTCAAAAGGCCTATTTAATATTGATACTGCCTAAGCAGTGACATTTACCCCCCTAAGAGACCATTTTTACTTTCCAGTGCTTGGGCCATTTGTTGGGTTTCCTGTCCCTCAGTCATAGAAGCAGAAGGTCAAAGGTCAATACCTCAACAGTATACACTATATGTAGCACACAGGACGATGGCATTTAGATCACCTAGGTAACAACAAATAAAGATAACATCAGAGACTTTGAGACTCTAAAGGGTAACGTAATCAAACCGTGACAATAGCTCATCTTTTTTGTCAAGTCTCAAAAGCTATGCTCCCTTTTTGATCCACACTAGGTATCTGGCATTTGAAAGTAGACCCTATTTTTCTCTTCTTTCCTCAGAACACTGTATAAGATGTTGGCCTAGGCAGTAGGTCAATGAGTAGGTGTATCATTTACATAACGTACAGAAAGTCAGTATCCATACTACATAATCCAGTAGGCTACTGTGTATTAGTATAATTCCATGGAGCAATGGCTGGGAAGAGAAAGAAAAAAAATAAGAAAATGGGCTTTTTCTCCACTCATCCAAAGTGTAATAAGCTATTGATTAAATGTTGAATCCCAGTCTGGGGTTAGTTGCTCTCATTCCCTCTCTGTCGAGTAAAAAAAAATAATACAATTTGGCTAATAACAAAGTTTGAAGCTGCTTAGAAATCACTGCAATACGTTTATCTGTGTCAGCTTCACACCTTGAAAGAGAAAGCCCATTTGCAGATTACAAATGTAGAGTGACAGCAGCCTTATCCTTTTATCTAGACTTGTCCATTTTCTATTTTATGGCTAACCAGCTCAGCAGGAGTTTGTCCATGTTTAAAGGATTTTTGCCCCATGGGATTTGGTTAATCACAGCAGTGGGTTAAGGCACTGATAAGAAACACCCATGGCTAAGAGGCTCCCTTCCTGATTAAAGACAAATGAGACAGAGTCAAGGAGAAGAGCAGAGAAAGTTGACAGTGACAGGAGGCCACCAGTATGATTGAAGATATGCTGCCATGTCTAAAAGCCTAAAAAAGCAGAATAACAAATTACTTTGTTCCTGATTCTGTGATCTGACAAATAGAAACGGGGACAAAAACAAGGAGAAAAGGCTTATTTTTAGTTGAGAACACTTGTGTACCAAAATGGTACACAAAAATGTTAGCATAGGTGTGAAGGCATCCATAAGGTCCCTGGTCCGACCCCCTCAGGGGTTCCGTCCACGGCACCGGGCCACCCGAGGGTTCCCGCCATAGACGGCCGGTCCTAGATGCAGTCGCCTGAGGGGTTCCCCTGTCGCCGTCGGCCGTCCGGGGGTTTCCCGCTGTCACCACCGGACCCTTGCAGAGCCGCCAGAGGGGCTCAGCCACTGCCAGCCACCCGAGGGGCTTCACCCTCGCTGCTGGAATACCCGAGGGGTCCCGCTGTCTTCTAAACTAGATCAACTAGATGCATTTCTAGTTTGCATCTAGTTTGTTTCTAGAGGACATTTCAATAAGTCATGCAAATGTTCTGTCTGTCAAAGCCCTAAATTATTATTATTATTATTAGTTTTTATTTTGTTTTTTTTTGAACAAATAGGCCTATGAATGATATTGTTGGTTATTCTAAATTCGTTTTCCACTGTGTTGACATTTCTTTTGTTCTGTTCGCTCAGCAATTCCTCTGTTAATTTCTTCTGTGTTATAAGTCAGTTCTCCTTTCCAGGAACTCTCGAGGTTAAGTCCAGTCATCCACAGAAAATGTCAGCCTGACCAATCATGATCTTAAATGTTATTTGGGAATTGTGTGCCAAAAGGCTGAGGGTGTGTGTCGTTGATATGGGCCACAGACAAGTCTCTGACAATACATAATGTGCTTATTTGTAGGGCTTATAATAATTAGATAAGAAGATCTCTAAGTTATCTGTCTGTTCTCAAAGACAGGTTGGTTGGTTCCAATTTTCACCATTATTTGTTTCACTCTCAGAACTAAAGGGCTCCAGCTTATAAGAATGTTTCCAGGCTAAACAAACCACAAATTGCCATTAAATATTGCGCCCTGTCCCTTTAATCATTTAAAAACTGATAATACTGTAGACCTTTTTTTAGTTTTTAAAGAAAATTCATACATTTAGCAACATATACATATATTCAAAGACAATACATTTCAATTTATAAAGATTTATAAAGTTGTATCTACTGTACAGTAATCTCAACTGCCTTTTCATTAGAATAGCTCTCAAACACTATACAATTGAGACTTTGAGAATTTGTGCTAGAAATTATACATTACAGCTATATTACCCACTTGTTTGTCATGTTCAGAAGGAACTTCAAATGCATCATCAACTAAGATAATAGCCACGATTCAAATCCGTACATCAATATAAAACAGTATATAACAAAAGAGGGAGAAAAACCACACACTAATCATATATTATACTACAGAGTATGAGGCAAAAAAGGGGAATTAATACTATCCTATTTTCCTCTGTAAACAGCAGCTCCAGGACTGTTCACCACCACTAACACGAGAAGGAAATGGGGAAGTTGGGAGGATTTTCACGGCTCTCCTCTACATGTCGTCAGCATGCGGCCTCAGCCTGGCCTGGTGCTGTGGATCCAGGGTCACGGTAGCTATGTGACCAGTAATTGGGTCTCCGTGGAAATGGCGGATCTCATTGTCCTGGCTGTCGTTGAGAGACACGGCCTCCAGATTGGACAAGCCGTGGCCGACTCCCAGCTTCTCCATCAGCGAAGTAATATCGTCGAGACCCAAGTCTCCCGGGATACGGCGTCGCAGAGACTCGGGTTTGTCCTCGGAGGAGAATGGGTGGTCAATGACGGGTGGCGCCCGGGAGGCCTGAAGGCTGTGCAGGGACCGTGACTGGACTGCATGGGGATTAGACGATAGACAAACACGTTCACTCCTCTGTGGCCAAACGCACAATTACTGTATGTGTTTTCTGGCTTTTGTTTCCAGTGTGAAGGGATATGTGTGTGTTGTCTGGTGTGTGTGCATTGCCCATGTTGTATTTCAAATAGAAACACTACGGTTCATGTATGTACAAGCTTGTAACTTAGCCTTTGGCAAAGCAATTATACGATAACAGCAAAGAATTGATTACTCTTGCATAGCTGTCAAATCGCATATGGAAACTAATGATACCACGCTACAGTAATTCATAATCTTGGTCTAGGGATGTCTTAGCCCCTTTTCTTTTCGACTAACGTACAGGAATAAACATAAAACACTCAATTGAATGTGTCACAAACCCGATATTTGGGAAAGATAGCTTAATCCCGATTGCTAATAGTTACTCTGCATGAGGGCTCTGATCCTGAAAGGTTTAAAGTCAACATGTCCCTCAGCAGGCTGCCTGTCTCTGCAGATGAGCACCTCTGCTGCAGTGTGTAAAAGAAATAGCCTGTACAAGTGTACACAGCTCTATTCAGGTCCCGTGCGTGATGGGAAGTGACTGGTTATCCAGCAGGCATACGCCCACAGACAGCCTGTTGTGAGGGGACTCACTTCTAACTGCACTGAAGTCTCCTTGGCTGACCTTGGTGTCAGAGAAAGGCTTGAGGGTAGGGAACAGGATTAGAGAGAAGGACAGCACCAGCACCTGGGGGAGGAATGTACAGGAAGCAGCAAAGGAGTGGAAGCGTGAGAGAAGGAGAGGCCAGGGTAGGTTAGACATCACATCATTCACACTCAACTAGAGGCAGAGAAAAGCAAAACTTGTGTCGCTAGTCGAACAGCTAAGTGTTTGGGAACATCTTCTATAGAACCATCCCTATTTGTTCTGTTGTTGTTCATCATAATTGCCACACTGTAAGGCTCTATCAGCGTGGGGCTATTTTTGTTGTTGTACATTTTCTGTTGTCCCCAGAGGTATTGATTCTCTCACTATATATTTAATGAGAATAAATGGCTCATGTGTAAAGAATGAAATTCTCTTTTTAGTGACTGACAATTTGTATGCCCAGTGTGTCCTCTGTATAGCTGTCTACATCTTTGCTTCTTGTTGAATGTACTGTATACAGAATTCTGTATATATATACAGAATATATATATATATATATATACTGTATACATTTGTGCAGTTTGGGCCAACACTTTTCTTGTGCAATGAAAGAGATTATGAAGAGATTTGATGTGCCCTGATTGTCTGTCTGTCTGGCTCAAGCACAGAGAGACCCTACCAGAACACATGTCCCAGTTTGGACTGGCTTGTTAGAGCTGTTCATGACCAAAGCTTGGAGCCGGCGCAACTGTTCCATTAGTGACCTGAAATAACAACACCAGAAAGATGGAGGCATTTAGATAATAAGAAAGAAAAAATACATCTCTTTTCTTTCCTGCTCTATGTTAGGATCAACTCTTAGGTTTAAGAGCTTTGCTTGTATTCAGGCTGTTAATTATTATTTTGAAGATTGAATGCTATGTTATGTACTGTAATGTATGCTATGAAATGTATAGTATAACTATGTTAACCCTGATGACATGCTAATGCTAATGCTAACAGAATGCTTTTTGCTTACGAAGACTGGTGTATGACCTATTCAGCTATTGAAAAATGTGCTTATTGTATATCGCTTTGAACAAAAGCGGGAAAAACTAAATGCTGTAAATGTAAATGAAATAATTAAGGAGAGAAAGAGATAGACAGGTGAATGGTACAAATATTGCCAAGGAATGCACAGAGGAATTGGTGACCGAGAAGCGGAGAGTAGAGAAGATTTATACGTGTCCTCACGTGTTGCATTTCTCCAGCTGGAACACTTTCCTCTGCAGCTCTTGGTTGTGTGCATTGCAGGCAGCCATCCTAGAAAGGATAATAACCCCAGACAGCAGGACACAATGGAATCACTCTGAGAAAAACAATCTCTTAGCCTACTTTCTCTGTACCACTGAGAAACAATTCAATGCACTCCCACTCATTTTAAAGGACACAGAGCTGAAGGACGAGCTCTGAGATTGCAAAAATCTATCTGCATTCTTGGGATTAAAGTTTCAGTGTGTTACACATTAGTTTGTATTCATTCTGAACTCAACCGCGCGGTCAAAGAGATCCGGCATCCCTCGATATTGTATATAAAACCCTAGTAGCCTACTTCTTACCGGCTTTCCAGCCCATCAATGTACTCCTTTTTTTTCTTTCGGCTCTCCTGGGCAGACTGTTTATTGCGTATCTTTCTTCGAATTTTCTTCAGAATCCTCTCCTCAAACTGATAAAGACAAAGAAAATAAATACCGTTATTAAATAAGTTATTTTGTTGCTGTGCTTGTTGGTAAGCTACAAACAAGAATGGAGTATTACCTTTGTGAGAGGTAGTTGGTTTGGAAGAGTCACTCCTTCCTTGGCTAAGAGCTTCTTCTCATCCTCATTGAGAACCAGCTCTTGAACGGACTGTTGGGATTGCTGTTGGGGCTAAGAAGCAAGACAGGAATACTGAAATGTCAGAATATAATTTTCCTGTGCCCCAAAAAGTCCCTCTCTGACTCCTCCTCACCATCCTTGATTGACCACCATCTTTCTATCTCTCTGTATGTCCTCAGAGGAAGAAGAGTGTAGTTAAATGAGTGTTGACCGGCATGTCTCTTGTCTAGCGCTCTCATTTCACGGCCGCCTCAAAGCAATTACCCTGCCGGCATCTAAATTGTGTTCTGCCACTATCTTTTACAGCTTATTAGCGCTGTCACATTAGCAGTCAACATAATGGAGCATCTGCGCCTGTGTAAATCATTTTCTACTAACTAACTAACTAATACCATTTAACTACCGGGTAAATTATTCCATTGTATTTACTGATACATTGAAGTGAACCTTGAATGGATATGTTATTATAAGATCCTGGCTTCAAAGCCAGTCAGTGTGTGCTAGTGTTACTAAGTCCCACCCAGACCTAGAAGCAAGGTGAAGCTAAAAATGTTTGCTTCAGGCTCAGTAAACCGAAAGTAACAAAAACTGGATTTTGATTTTGTACCGCGAGGTGTCGACCCCTAGAGATTTCAATTGTGTGTTGTTTGCCCCCCACCCCCAACTGTGGTCATCCATTCATGTCTACATGTGCAGGTACACACACACAAACACAAACACACACACACACCACACACACACACACACACACACACACACACACAATGCCTTTGCAAACCATACATTTGCTGGCTCCGGTGTTCCGGAAAGCAGCAGGTCCTTGACAGTGAGAGAGAAACCAGAGGACAGCTGAGGTCTGTGCTCATCACAAGGATACTGTGCTCCCCAAATCCTGCCTGGTGGGAGACCAGCGCCCCAGCCATCTGTACACATAGACAGGTGCCCATACTATGTTCTAACATACTATGTTCAAACAGACTTAGAATGCTATTATTTGGATGCTAAAACAATACTACTACTAATGATAATAAGAAAAAAAGACTTGAATGCCATTTGGATCCTAAACATTGTTCAAACAGTCCTACCTAGTGTACTTCCATTACTCATGAGAATTATTGTATTTCACATCTTGGATTGGATTGTAGCCTGGTTGTAATCATATTTTATCCCCTGCTGTGATACATAAAATGTAGGATGATTAGAATGACTATCATCACCCTCTGTGGAACCCTTTCTCTCTTATCATAAAATACACTGCAGTCAGTAGGTCAGCATATCCTAGTATGAAATCTGAACTATGAAATCTGAAATGAATCATTAGATGAGCACGTGACTTACTGAGATCTACAAGGAAGGGATTTGCTTCGAGGGCTGACTTGGTGTGAGTCTGAGGGCTGAGGTACTGGGGCTCCCCAGGGGGGCTCTCGGGACGCTGCGGGCTGTCCATTTGGTCCGAGGGAGGGTCCTCGCTTATGCCACTGTCACTGGGGGAAGGCGACCAGAGGGGGGAGTCTGACACAGCATCTCTGCCACTCAGGAGGACATTCAGAAAGTCATTATCTGCTTGGTCAGCTGGTTGCAGCATCTGCTGAGAGGAAAGCCAAAGCACTTTCATTAGTCTGTGTGCTTCAGAGGAGAGCAATGTGGAGGAGAGATTAGACTGTTTATTTAGATACTATAGAGTTACTCTATAGTATCTGTGAATAAGGGAACTGGAACTATAGCAAACTGCCAGGTGTGGCTTAAAGTGGGCAATGATTTCAACGCACACTAGGGTCCTGGATTGGCCAGGTGTGATGGTTGCCATGGTGTCCTGTTTCCTCGTGCCGCAATATTCCTTCGTTCTGATCAAACAGCCAGTCGAGCAGTTCTAGCCCCTCGCAATCCTGAATGGGATCATGCCATTAAAGACACTGCACTGTATGTTGTTCAGAGAAAAGCATAGAAAACACCAGTGCAAGATAGCAGAGAGACTATGAAAGCCTCTCAACAATTATTATTACTTTCATTAGTGTTGTTTGTTGTTAATGTTAAAATCCTTATGATACTTCTAGACTGTTATTTTATTACCACCTTTTAAAAAGCTTATCACACTTTGATCCAGCAGTGGCGTGCATGGGGGTTGGGTGGAGATTAAAGGAGCCTTACTGGCACCATAGGTGTTGAATAAGTGTAAAATGACACCCTGCTAATATCTGACTCTCAGTAAAAGCTCCTTTAATCATTAAAGTGTACATTTTAGTGTACATCCATCACATTTCTACCTGTTAATTACCTATTGTATGTAGACATGTAGACACTAGATATGCTGTTAAGCCTGAACATTGCTTTGTAGGAAAGGCAACCATTTTCCAGGAGGCTACCCTACTATTTGAAATTTGCCAACAAAATTAAAAAACAACAACACGCATTTACATTACCTGTTCTGAGAAGTTGTCCATAGTTTCTCTGCTTGGATAGCAACCCTCAGCAAATAACCAAGTCAATCAATCTGGTTCACTTTGTGGAGCAGTGGCTACGTCTCAGATCCTAAACAGTTTCAACGGTATCTCTCAGCTGCTAGTATCAGGTCCAAAGTTTAAACTCCAACACAACACACCCAGCACAACTAACCAGCTATGTCTCTATTGGCTACATAGCAAGATAGCGTCTGACTGGCAGCTAAGGCGGGTTTCAAGTTGGTCTGTTCGGAGATGAGAAATATTTGACTCTGATTTAAATGAGTGGAAGGCTCAATCAATGTACTTTCCCTTCCCCTAGTTTTGTTTGATAACATATTGATTACAGAATAGGCCTGACCTTTAACATATATTCGTAACACATTGAGCATTCAGTATGAATTACCATTTAGGACTTCTGCATTTGAAATGTTGTGATATAATACAGTGTAATTTGGGAAAGGAATACAATATTCTATTCACTGTCTACAATATTGTCATTGTGCAGTGTATAAATTATGAAATAATCAGTTAAAGTTGCAGTATGTAAGATCTAGGAGAATTACAAGATTTTTAAAAATACACATTTTTTCAGTACTTTAATACATGCATAAAACTGGAGGCAATGACCATATCATTTCTCATCTGAGAGTAACTAAGCTATTTTGAGCAAAAATAAAAGACCACGATTGGAAAAAGCACACCTGCACATGCTCCGTGCTCCACGCAGCATCTGTGTGTTCAGGACAATGACTGATTATGAACCGTACCAAATGGGCCATTTCCCATGGGCCTCCAAGCCCAATGGTCCTTGAGCTGTATGGCTCAAGGAAACAACAGTAGGCCCATACACAGGCAGCACGGGGGAGGAGTCCCGCAGAGAAGCCTTTTTTGTTCCCCTCTTCTCAAAACATAATTGGCATTTTTCTATTCAGACACATGACAAACCCTTTCATGGCTAGTCCTCAATGTAACGTCAGATCACGGTCACATAAGTGTGCAGTCAAACTATGGCCTGTGTTTGAAGCAGTGTTGGAAAAGATTGAAAATGTCTAAAAGGTAGCCACATTTGTTGACTTCTTTTTCTTTAAAACCCATCGGCCATTTGGAACCTAAATAAGTAAATTCACAGAATACAGGGATTTGTTGGATCACAGTGGCGATTCAAGATTGTATAACATGTCTCCTCTAGCAAGTGTCCTCTAAAGACACTACTAAATCAATAGAGAACAAAGTTTTGGATAAATACGGTAATAAGGTAAGTAATAAGGTAAGTGCAGATTTACTTATTGTGCTTATTATTAACTGCTGTCTTTTATGGTGATGATGATGAGAATAGCTGCTACAATTCTGACTGTAAACCCCATGTGGGCACCTCCCTATGTTGGAGTGTTTTGGCAGCGCGTAGGTCATATTAATAGTGAGTTGAGTATTCTCAAAGTGTTCTGGCAGTGTGTGGGTCATACTAGTCTTGCGGCTCCAGGCATGACTACATGACGAGAGTACACGTCTAGGGACGTTGTTTAAAATTTGGCTTGGAGTTGTGAAACTGGGCACTGACTTGTTTATTGGTTGGTTTTACTGCCTTTCCCGCCCAAGGGGACAGAACCCGCCCTAGGGGTTCTGTCGAGGTAATAACGTGAATACATTCTACTTGTTTAGTAGCTTCAAAGATAGATATTATAAAAACAACATTTGATTCTGTTCTACTCAAAGTGTGTTGGATGCACACAATTGATTCAAATTAACCCTCGGTTATGTCGCTGCTACAAACCTGCTTTTGTCAAAGTAGTCGATGCGACTGTGTTGGACTGAGCACCGCTGCATTTTCCTTTATGAATCTCAACCCCTATTTTGAACTCTGCCTTCACAAGGTGTTGTATTGGTTTAGAAGTTTCAAACTCTGTTTACCGCTTCACCCACATCTAAGCAAAATTGTCTCATAGATGTCCCCAGACGTTTTATTCAATAGTATAATAAGTCTGGCCCCACAGGACTATATTATTACTGAGTTGATGTGAGGTGCGAGTGTGGGGGTGAGTGCAGACGCAACACACAAGAGACGGAGATTCGAGGTACCGCGAGCGTAGCTTTGCGTTTAATAATGAAGAGGGCGTTCATACAAAACGTGAGGCTAACACACAACAACAGACTATCAATACCAGGCACTGAACCACCCCAGCTCCCCACACACATATACCCTCCCCACAGGTGCACATAATGGTGCACATAATGGCATTAGTGAGGATGTGGAACAGGTGTGGCTAGGGTGCGATGGTAGTGTGGGCGGCTGACTGCCGGTGGCTTAATACACCGAGGAGGAAGAACGAGAAGGTGGCGCACCGTCCGAGTATTGTTAGTGTTCTAGCAGTGTGTAAGTCCTATTAATACTGAGTCGAGTATTGTTAGTGTTCTGGCAGTGTGTAGGTCCTATTAATACTGATTTGAGTATTGT
>JAODLI010008950.1:0-26607 GCA_027575585.1 Percopsis omiscomaycus | reverse complement strand
TCCCCTCGTTGTCCCTTCACCGCCCTCACCTGTGTCTCGTTCTCCCTAGTGTATTTAGTCTCTGTTCTCCCTTGTCTTGTGGGGGGTTCATTGTCCTTCCTGACGTATGCTTGTCATGTGGTGCCTAGTCCTCGTCGTTCCTGCCCTGCCGTGCCCCGTGTCTTGCCCAGTCCTGTTCCTGTCCGTGAGTGTTGTTTACCCCGTGTTTTGGTTTTCCCCCTGGCCTTTGGCCTTGCATTTTTAGTTTGGACATTATCTGTTTTTCTGTTCACCCCCTGTGGATTATTGTTTATTAAAACCCTGAACACCACTGCCTACCTCCCCTGCTCTCTGTTCTGCGTTTGGGTCACCACTCCAATACGCCGCCGTGACACTTTAGGGTTTATGTGATTTATAGACTGATGGATTGCTGTGGCAGCTCTTGTGTGAGGGACAGGACACAGTCAGCCAATGTGATCCAAACTACTGCTCTTCTATTGTTCCAGCACATAGCCACAATAAACCAAATCAACAATCGCATCACGTGTCTGGCAACGGGCGAGCGAAGATGAACGTGGCATGGAATACACAGGCCACATTAAGACGGCATGGTCTCTCTCGTTCTGGTGCAGCACCACTTGGAGGAGCCACTGTTATGTTTCAGCCCAGGAGACCGATAGGCCGCCCCTGCTGCAGCCTGAATATGAAGAACAGGGCTGAGGCAAAAATTGCTTTTTCTCTCGTCATTGTTCCTTTGCCAGACGAAATATAATCACAAAAGGCTGGCCATGCTACCTCAAGGCTGCAATCAATATCTTGAATACAATTACTTCAATTACATAATTAATTCAATTGTGTAATGATTTGCTCTGTCTTTAGATAAAGAATTAAAGGAACTCCTTGAGGTGGAGAGAAATCCACTTCAGTTAAGGGCAGAGAAATGGGACTGATTAATAGGGATTCTGTGAGATTTCCCCCCCCATCACATACAGTAAGTGTCAGAGCTTTGACTCGCCTGAGGCAATTTAGACAGTGGATGTATATTTATATATTTTTTTCATTACAAGAATAATGAGGCAGGTTAGCCTAGGGCTGTGTTTCTTAACTAGTTAGTCCCGACCCAAAAGTGGGTCGCGAGCTGGTGTGGAGTGGGTCGCGGACGTGAGAGAACCACAGGCCTAGGGGTTAGAGTGGCCTACTCCCAGCTGAAGGGTTGTGGGTTCAATCCCCAACATGCCTGGCCTACCTGTAATATCAGGTTATTATTGCTTTGGATTAAAGTGTCCGCTAAATGATGTAAATGTTGTTTAGCTAACGGTTATCTTTATGGTCTTTTGATGTTTTCATATCAGTGCTACGTATCATTCATCCTAGCATATGCATGTTTGCAAAGGTCTGGTCTTAGCTATAGTAATAGCCTTACTATTCAAAGTCAGTTTGTTTGGCACGATCAGGGACGTGCAGAGTTCCGCAGGGGCTCAAATTTAAAAAAGGGGCATCTATCACGATGGAGCAAATTTTTGAGTAATTTTAATATTTCACTCATTAATATTGCTACTATTCATATCAGTTTCACCCTGGTAGATTGGTAAAAGACTGTGTGGTCACAATTATGATTATGAGACTACTGATATAACTTGCTGGTATTAAATTTTTTACCTTTAACAGAATTTAACATTTCAATTTACATTTGGCAGCAGTAGGGGGTCCAACCCAGTACTAGCAATGTGTACCTAATGAAGTCTAGATTACAATTCTCTCTCTCTCTCTCTGGTAATTTGTGCAAAGCAATGAAGAATTATGCACAGTTAGGTGTAACGATGGGCGTGCACAGGCAAGGCATGCGCAGTACCTCCCGGCATGGCTGCTCACCTGCGGGGGATTAGCCCCAACAACAACACGTTAGTTTTGATTAGGGGCCTTATTTAAGTTTCCCGGCAGCACTAGGTGCTGTCGGTCATTGTTTGCTGTTTTGTTGTGCCTACCTGTGTTCTGGAGTGATTAAAAGACGCTTGATGCGTAAACTGCTCCCAAGTCTGCCCTCGTTTCCTTCTGGCTTGCGCCTACTCTCGCCACTCCTTTACGCACCGTTACATTAGGTCCACATAGACTGCTGTCTTACTGTTTTACTGGCTGTGTGAAGAGTTTTGAAAGTGGACTTAGTATTGAATAAGGCAGCGGTTCCCAAACATTTTTTCCTGCGCACCCCCTTCTATGTCCCAACCGGGTTGGCGCACTCCCAATTCACACTTCAAAAAAATCTTTTTATATATGTCAATGGAAAAATCCCACTTAAAAAAACAGACCGCCATTACATTTTTCCTCTCGCGCACCCCCTGGTGGCAGCTCGCGTACCCCTGGGCGTACCACACTTTGGGAATCCCTGGAATAAGGCATCCCAGTGATTGTAAAAATCTGTAATGTCAAACTTTTGTTGTGTAGGTTACTTACCAACACATCCGATGCCGATACATTCAAAGTGGCTGTATGAGCATGTCGAGCAAATGCTGCTAATAGCCAACCGCAATGATTAGGTTAGCAAGTAAGCTCACGGCTGCCTGTCTGTCAAGTGGGAAGCAAGACACAACGATTAGCAACACGTTGGCTTCATCAAAGTGTATGATGACAGAGACTAGGGCAAATAAACAGGAAAGTGACTTTGTTTTGATGCGTTTTCTACTGTTTTGTGCATGTTGTCATGTTTATTTAAATTTAAATGCATTTTGTTTTATTGATAATATCATTAAATTAAATCTCAGTGGGGCACTTTTGATTCTTTTTGGGAAAAGGGCAGGGGCTTCAGTCCCCAGAGCCCATCCCCCTCTGCACGTGCCTAGGCATGATTGATATGGCCAATATTCGCCTGCCTGCATAGACATAAAAGATAAAAGGCTACTTCAGCAAAGCTATTTCCAGGCTGCTCATTTCCACTGATTGATTTGTTACAATAAAACTCTGTTTCATGAAGCAGCCCACCAACAGAAAAAGAGTCAGTTCAAAGAGTGACTGAGTTCTAGAGCACATTACAGACACCATGACCTTCTACTGCTTTGCGGAGAAGCAGCCACAGCTCGGTTCATTTTTGCCCATTCGCCTAATGTGATCACATGGGATACACTGTCATTGCTTTCATTACGATGGCAGGAAGTTAATTGAAAAAGCCAACAGAGGATGTATCAAAAGGGACAGCCAGAGAAAGGACATCTGCAGCTGAAGCTTTCTAGTCTGGAACTCTGCGGGCCTAATGTCTCCTCTCACAATCACTGCTAGCGCCCCTCACAAATCTACCCCCCGTTGCTGCAATGTGCGCAATGAGAAGTGGCAGCAATCATGCGCACGAACGCACGAACGCAGTCCAGACCAAATTGTAGTAGTTTTAGTTTTAGTTTAATTTTATTTCTGTGTCATGCCAAATACTTGGCCCATCCCACATGAGATTACAAGACACAACAAACATCTTCCGGTCACATATACAAATCATTCGGAGAAATGCCAATATATACACACACACACACACACACAGTATATAGAAACAACAAATCCTTATCAGATCATCTCGGTAAAGACCTTTTTGTACTAATGAAATACTGTAAAATAAATGGTGGCGTGTCATTTCCACACTGGTGTGCCGATCTTGCAATACATTGGTCACAGATAGGCTATTGTGTGTAGGATTGTACAAGTGGGAGGGAGTGAGGACGTCCTGTCTCTCAATTTGATCTATGCTTTGAAATCAAAAGGGAGCAGGCATTGTTGTTATAGAGGACTGTATACGGATTTAGATTGACTTTTGGTTAAAAAACGCTCTGTCTGAAATGTGTACACGTTATTATGCAGTCGCAACCTTTCTGCGGGAGCAGCGCCTTTTATTTTGCAAGGAGCCTAGGGCTCAAAGAACTGAGGGCCCATGGAACCTGAGGGAAGATACTGAGGCACATGGAAGAACCAAGAACAGAGGGAACATAAAACTAAGGGCACAAAGAACCGAGGGTCCATAGAATTGAGGGAGGGAACAGAGAGTTGAGGGAACAGCTGACCCCCAGAGGGGATGACGCCGCGTTAACACACACAACAACGGCAGCAGAAAGAAAATGACGTGATTGCACCGGAGGAAAACTATACAATTATCCGCGTGTAGTGCGACTGCGAATGCTAACATAGGCAACAATAGGTAACAATTTACTAACATGGGCGCTGCATTGAAGTGGACTCCGTTCCTCTTCTGTTCTGCGACCATTTGCATTCAATAACGTGAGGTTAAATTTGCATGTTAAAATAATGTGATTCATCTGCAGGTTTAAAGAGCACACAGTTTAAAAAGAACGCTTAACTGAGATGGCGTCTAGTGTTTTTCCAAAGTACAGAGGCTGTACACTACAGCATGATCCCACTTTGTGGATGTGTAAGCGTTCAACACACATAATCAACATTTGTGTTGTAAAAACTGTTCCAAACGTACACACCCTAACTCATACTTTTAGGGAAGTAAGTCATACCTCCAATAACACCAGAGAAGCCCATGGTGCCGCTAATATACAGTGTAGCTGTGTATTATTTTTAAACTGCAGTCTAATCAGAGAAGTGCACCTGTTGACAACTTGATGATGGCTTTTGTCATCACGCGCAGGGGAATAGGAGTGATGTTGAGCCTAGCAGGGGGAGGGAGTATGCCTCCGAACCCCACTGAAATGCTAGTGGGGTTCGGGGGCATACTCCCCCGCAAAGATTTTTTTTAAATAAAGCACTTAAATGCTAATTTCTGGTGACTTTTGAGAACAGAATGTACTAAATACGTGTGGTTGTAAGAAGGTCTGTTCAGTGACAGAAGATATATATTGTTACCATTTAATTGTTAATGGACATGAAGAAATGGCATATACACACAATTTTGGCTGATCATCAGCTATGATAGCATTTAGTTTTGTTTTACACCAATTCCGTAGCTAGCAAACTTATGCATATTTGTGGCTAAATAATTATTTCCAGCAAACAATTAACAATTTCATGTGCTGAATAAATTCGCTACGATATCTTACCTCAAAGACAAAATGGTTTAAAATCTAGGTTGTTATTCTGTCCATAACCCTCCTAGATGGATCAATTACCTCAGGACAGAGACGAGTCGCATCTCCAAATGCGTGTTTATTGCGTTAGATTAGCCACCTCTCTTAAAATCCATATCAGGCTTTGCTCGTTACCTTGGAGTGAGAGAACCGGGGCTCTCTCAAGGCAATAGGCCGGGAATGAAGGAAACTGTAGTGGTGGAAATTTTGATATTTTTACTGACTCAGAACTTTTAATCTCGGTCAGTAAAATGAACTAATCTAGTCATTTCGTTCATTCCGTTCATTTTAACTATAGGCTATAGTAAAGACTCAAACCTAAAGACCCATAGCCTAGTAGGTAGCCAATGAGTCATGAACTAATCATTTCTATGACGGTCAGTGACAAATGACCGAAATACACAAACCCGAAGACTAGTTATGAGTCGGAAACTAATCATTTCAGTTTCCTGTATCATATTGACTGAGCCTATGCAGCTGCCATCATGCGACAAGTGAACAACGTCTAAGAGTCTAAGACCATTCACGCATGCATGAAAATGAACTAATCAGTCACTGAAACAACTCATTTCTCCGGGTCATATAAAAGATTAGTTCAAAAAGAACTAAACGTTCACGAGCAACACAACACTAGGCCCCAGAAATCGGCATTTTTGGCAAATTTGAGATTAGAAAAAGTGTGTGGGAACAATTTTAGGTAGTCACAAAAGTGACTATAAATTATTACACCCATCACGCCCAGGTCCAGGCTCTCTTTCGTGGTTTTGAACATTTATTTCATTATGCAAACACCTGTATAATGAAATATATGTTCAAAACCACGAAAGAGAGCCTGGACCTGGATTTCATGCCTCATTCATGTTTATTTTATGATAGAATCATGGACAGAAATGTAGGATGTAAATGTAAAAATAATTCACTGGAACATCCAGGCTACATCACGAATACAACAGAATCGTCATTGCATCGCTATAGGCTCAATAGACGCCCGATATCATGCAGACTATCGTTGTGATGTATTGGAATATTAAACACTTAAAAAGTAAGGCTTTCTTGGTAGATTTCGTAACTCAACTTTTTCAATTTCTTCACTTTCAAATATATAACCTAATTTACCTTTTTGACGCCTCCTTGTTTCAGTAGGCAGAGGTGTGGGTGTGTTACTAGTTATCCGGGCCCGTATTTCTCAAACAAGCATTTCTCCTAGGAATTGTGCTGAAAGTTTGACTAAGCCTAAAAATATCCGTTCCTCTATGAAGCTTCTACATTTTCTGAATTCACAAAATGGTAATCATAATTGGGTCTCGTAGTCTTTTTTTTATCCAGTAAAAAATCTACAAGTCATACATTTTCCTCTCACCCTCATTTTAGAATATCTCAGCTTCTCTTACTTTTCAACACTAATTTTGCCACAACATCAAAGATGATGTAGCTACAGTAGTTGCGTCTGTAACCACTGATTGATGATTCACGTAGCCTACTGTATGTGTCCTCAACTTAGCATAGGACAATAATATGCATTATTGTATGCATACCGTCACCAACAACTCACCGCTTCAAACTTTAGGTGTAAAGGCATCGCGTCTGCAGGCGTAATCGCGCCGGAACAATGGACACTTTGCCATGACTGTCCGTGTGAAGGAATGCCTCAATTGCAGTTACAAATGACAGAAATCCACAGAGTAGCTCTCTACAATGCTTGTTAGAAAATTGTATTTTCCATTAAACACCCGCCAGAAGTTTTGTTGAGAGCTGGAGGTGTCCGCCTCATATTTCTCTATGTAGGAAAACCCATGGTGTCATTCATTTGATGCTCTCCTAAACAGAGAGAGAGAGATTGTTTTGTCACTGTTTGTGAAGGTGACCTTGTACCTTTTAGAATGTAATAGTCTGGCAGTGGGCTTTCTGGTATAGGCCTATATTTTGTTTTGTATGAGCTCAATAGAGGGGATGCTGGAAGCACAGGCACCTGGGTGAATCTCAATATCAATATCTACTTCTTAACATGTATGAGTGACATGCAGTAAATACAGAGAAGGCTGTGGAATTTCAAGCAATTGCCAGATGAAACGGATCAACAAAACCATCTGCTTACGTTCATTGCAGGTTGCTAATAGCCAGAATACACTCTGATGTGACAGGACTACCTAAACAGAGAGGCCCTGATAAAGTGTCTATTTGCTGTTCTGCCAAAACAGATCTTAGTATGATTATACAGTATAGTATCAGTATGATTATATAGTTTTTCTAACTTGGACGATATAATCTTGGATGTATTGTGTGTGTAAGTGGACGCGGAGGGGGTAGTGGTTGTTGGGTGCAGGTGACTAGGAGTTATTAGGCCAGATAAACAGAACAAGGTTATATAACTAGCTGATAATTCACTGACCTTTACTGAGTAATGCATTCTAATAGGCTAGAGCGGTGTTGCTTCATATCCAGCAAAACACACACTACCCTCCCCCCAAACCCCACCACATGCACACACCCAAGTGAGATCAAACACTTTAGCTCATTATAAGTCAGTGTTAGTTACCTGGTGTGAAAGATTAGTTCAACCAACACTGTTTTAGTATTGAATATCTCGCAGCAAGGTCCAGAAATGACCATAACAATTTATAATAATCCCCAAAAGTATGACTACACTTTTTACGAAAATATAATTAGAAAACTTAGTTTAAATTGGCTAACAGCTATAACCCTTTTCCTTTTTTTGCCAGTTCTGTGTCTGGTTTACCTTGTGTGAAGCCCGCCTGTCTTCCGAGGTGGCACGCACCATGCAAAACCATGACCGGTCCGGGGACGACAGCCAGAGAGAGAGTGTAAGTGAACAGCAACTTCAATTACTCAGTGTACCTTCCCAATCTTTGGGGCGTTGACATAGTACATACGGCGTTTTATCTTTATGCTTATACGGTGGACCCTTTTCATAGTCGTGTCAGAGTAGGGTAAACACAGCTGCTGCTAATCAAATTAATAATGAATTTGATTTGGTGTGCCAATGAGCAAGCATTGACAAATAGTCAATAACAATGTCACTGCTTGCTAATAACAACACCAAAATCAAACGCGCCCATTAATAGTGTTATTAGCTGCAGCCTGCAGCTATGTTTACACTAAGACACTTTGGTTAAAAGGGTTCATTTATACCTTATCGGAGACGGTTCATAACAATGTTCATAACCGGGATGGTTCATCTTAGAGTAATTTCCTGTATCTGTGTCACAGGGTATTTTGCCACTGCCCCGCACACCCTTTAGGACACCTGCGGCAGGTCCTGCGTCTATTCACTCCAACAGGAGAAGTGAACGTGAGCTCAGATTATGACAGATTATATTGCTCCTTAGTTAACGAATTAAATATTGGACCAATTTTTCACAAGCCACATATCTTCCTAACAATCGGAGGCAAATCAGTCTAAGCAACAGACTCTCGCGAGATCTGGCAACACGGATACTGGAATGAGTAGCAACACAAGGCACACAATCTGTACTGTAGCTGTTTAGTGTTAAAAATGTCCAGACTTTGTGCAGAAATAGGCTGTAATAACATAAACACATGTCTTTTTTCCCCAAAGGATGCAGAGAGGTAAGTAATAAATTAGCTGTTAATGTTGTCTGACCGCGCCCACTTAGGAGACAGGAAGAGAACCATTTCATATCATTGACAAAGCTTACAGTATAATGTGTGATCTTCTGGTATAGAGTATCTTTGACCTTATGGACCCTTTTCACAGAGGTATCACGGTAGTGAAAACACAGGCGTAGCTAAAAACCTGTATTTGAGGTCTACTTCATTTAGGTGCCAGTGCACCAGGGTCGATTGCTTGCTGGGTCGCTTCATGGTTTCATCTATACTGGTGCACTGGAATAACAAAATCCGACAGACCCATAATTAACTTTAGGAGCTACACCTGTGGTTACCCTACTAAGACACCCATAGGGCTCATAGCACTGTACATTAATAATATCTATAGTTATGCCCTTCACATTGTACATTAGTATGTTTATTCATCTTTAGTCTCTGCATTAGACACCTCTTAATGAGGCATGTGCTTTCATTGTCTCTTTATTGTGAAATGTAGTATTTAAATGGAGCACCATGTCTACGATCTCAAGCTCTTTCCTTATTGAGTTAGCTCAATCTGTGGTGCTGCAGTCAGGCTGATAGGAGCAGATATTACGGGGGTTGAGACTCATCCAAGGAGAAATATACAGCAATAGAGAGGCGATAAGATGTGTGTGTGTGTTAGTGTGTATGTGTGTGTATGTGCTTATGTACATGCCCTGTCATGTTTTGGATACCATTGTCATCGTCTACATTCATCCTATTCCCATATAGCACTAACGTTAACAGCTAGCGCCTTAGTATTTAACAGGCCAGTCAATGACCCTGACAAATGACTGGAGACTGCACAGAGGTCATGGTGTAATGTAAAGCCAGGAGAGAAAATGTAGCCTTCCTCCTTGAGTATGAATAACGTATTGAAGTTCAATGGCATACAAAATATTGAAGCCTTTCAAATGGGCTCATCATAAACTATCCTCAGTGCTACAGCTGGATAAAGCTCTGGATTTAATTTGTGGTCACATAGACCATAACATGGTATTTTATTTTATTTGTTGGAGGGAAATGGAATGTGAAGGCAGGAGAAAGCTATGGAGGTGAACTGCAGTGGGGTACTGTAAAGAGACAAATAACCAGAGAGGGCAATTGATGTTGTCATCGGTTAAGACAGAGCTAGGAGAAAAGACACAGCAAGAGGTGGTCGCTAAAACAAAAAGTGTTAAAGGAGGGGGGACGGGTGGGAAATCATGAGAGGACAGGTAATTAGACAGAAGAGAAGAAGGTTAGGGCGAGATGTAGGCGGCGGAAGGGGGGTCGGGGTACAAATAAACGAGATAATTCCCATCATCCTGATGGGCATATTGAAGTAAAGCGGGAACACAAGCCACAGTGATGAATATGTAGCGCAAGGCGCTCCGGGGCCGCCCAATCAGGCAACGCCGTTGATGAATAGTCATGAGTCACCTTATGAGCGTCGCCATGGTTACGCAGATGTGACTGTGGCCCAGTGAATCTGATGAGGAAACAGAGACGGGCCAGGCACTGCTCTGCGTCCATCCAAGCACACATCTTGATCACCAATTAGGAGACAACAGGGGAGCATGCTGGCTGTGGTCCTGCACCTCTCTCACCATGAGGATACAGCACAAACGGGAAGAGAATTATGGCTTTTCAGGGATCGGGTGCCAGGAAGGTGTTTGAGATAAGATGATGTCATGGCTTACTTGATCAAACATACTGTAAATACAGTTTCTTAGGAGGCTCAGTGCTGAATTAAGTTGCACCAGCATTCACATACGATGGTGGTGCAACGTCTGTTGAATGTAGTTCTATTCAACCGGGGGAATTTGATGTCAGATAACGCATGATATAACCAGCCCAAAATGGCTTTAAAATACTAAAAGCGATGCTACCAATTTACACATTATGCCTTTAAAAGGATACTGTAGGTAGGCTATAGATTAGAGGTTCAGGCTGACAATAGTGAAACAAATTAAATAAAGAGTGGACATGAGAATAAAGACAATCAGAGGAAGGGAAATGATGGATAAGAGAAGATCAGTTAAAGAGGCAAGGCTTACAGTAAGAGGCCAGGACAACGAACAGTGACTTAACTGATTCTCCAACCGATTCTCCAAACAGAGATGGCCTCTTGAAGAAATCCACTTCAAGAGAATATTGTCGACATTATACCTTTATGTCTGTTCAACTCTTATTCTCTTTGTTCAACTTGCATTTTATTTTGAATTAACATTACTGTCATACTGTATACAGGACAGGGAATATCGTCATGAAGATAAACATTAAAATGGCAGTGATTCTATCATTGACATACTTGGCAGAGAGTAAATAAGGTTAATTGTTTTGAGCCTCTGCTTTTCTACCTAATTTATTACTTATGAAAGTGCAGCAATCTGCTGCATATTTGAAACCGGTACAGTATGAATAGGTAACAAACTACTTTTTTATCTGCGTTTCCTTTAAGTATGATAGCATGGACACATGTGTCCATGCTTTACCATACCATCATTGTTCTAGTTGAACAGTGTTGCCTGTATTTGTGGCTGCATCAATTTAAAGGCAGGCTGGCACACATTAGACGTACAGGGAAAAGCTGACAAACAGTCAGATAATACTTAATGTTTATAAATTCCTCTACATCATGTGTAAAGAACCATTACCCCCTATTCACCGTTTCCATTTCACAGCCTGTTGACTGTGATTAAACTGTGATTAATCTTGCATAAGGTTGCGGCAGTGAGACACAAACAAACAGGTGGGAATTCTACATGGCAAGGTTGGAATGAAATGCCGCTGTATATGATTTTGCATCTAGACTGTAGGTAACATAGTATGGAGACAGGCTTTAAAAAATGCAAACGTTATAGGTAGGCATTGTATAAAAAAATGTCCCTGCTGCATTTCTATATTACAGTAAAGGACACAATGTTTAATTCTCAAAAACAGACTAAAATTAATAATAAAATAAATATCAATACATACAAAGAAGTGTTGTGTATGCCTTAATTCGTTATGTCATATTGCCATATCCACACAGCAACAACATCCGCTCTGATCTAGCATTTTCTTTTGCCACTTCACAAAGGCGGTTCCAGTGATGTTGCAAATAACTAGGTGAGCTCTCCTATTTAATAGAAGTCACCTATAGAAATGCTGCACACGTATCTTGGGCATGCTCTAGGGGTTATCCTGCTTTGGTTTTCCCTCACCATAATTTGATAAGCTGATACAGCCAACAGTTAACCCTAGCCTCCTTGGCAGAGGACAACATGTTTGAGCTTTCTAAGATTCCTGTAAAGTGATTAGGTATAATTCATAACGCCCTGCCTTGGACTGGTCTTTTCATTATTTTATATAGACAAATGCACTGTTTTCTTTGGTTTGGGCTCAGAATGTTGCACAATACACTAACTTGCCATGTCTGATTTGGCAAATATCTTTTTGTCAAGCAAAGCTAGGCTAAAACAAATCACACCTCTTTTGCAAAGCCACCATTTCCCCATCTGACTATTTGAGGAAGGTGTGCGCCTACCTACAAGTTTCTGTCATTGCAGTAAGCTGTACTGCTTACTTTCTTCATCTGTATGCTATCTCATACATCCCATGTACCACCATGTACATGAGGTGATGCTGTTTGCTGTCTTGATACAATACACAATTCATTCCATCGTTATTGAATTACACATATTGTGGATGCTGGTGGTGAAACTGCAAACCTCTCTTAAAGCTGCAAACCTCTCTTAAAGCCCCTTACCTTCTGCTGTTTGGATCCTGTTGTGAGAACTTTATGAGAGATGTTATGGGTTAATTTTACTACACTACAGGATTCAGTGTTATAAAGCTACTGGAGCTGAACCACTAGACCAAGCAGTAAAACATAGTCTAGATATACTGTAAATACCAATATCTCACTCCACAGAGGCCCATAAGCTGGTTTTATTGCAGACAAAACCCATTTCAGTGGGCCAGTACCTGCTAGGCAGCCCCATAGCTATAGGAGACTTTTAGATGGCAAATAAATATATTTCAAAGATATCAACCTGGATTATGTCCAGTTTGATATCTTTGGAATACATTTCTTGTTTAGTCTACTTTCCCAGTGTTATCGGTTACCATCAGCGGCAGTACCTTTTAGGAAGTCAGTAAAAGGCAGGAGCATATACTGTATGTAAAAGGACTAGATAAATGTTTCCAAGCAAATATGAGACGCGTATATAAACAGGCAGACAAATGTTGGGACTGCATTTGATTTTTTATTTTCAAACGTGTGAATCTTAATGTCACCCTTTCATCTGTTTTTTTTTCCGGTGCTGCTCTCCCCTTTGCTTTCTTCCTTCCTTCTTGTCCTTCCTCCCCAGTCATTTATCTGTGCCTCAGGGCCCAGAAAGCATTTAACATTTATTCTGTGATAAATTCAAGGCAAAGAGCTGAGTGATGGTTAGAGGGATGAAGGGTCACTCTTGCATATAGTTTTCCTCATGCCATAAGTAATGATAACAGTCCTTAGTTTCTCATTGTAATTCAATGGGCATTTCCTTAGCAGACCCTTATTTGACTGCCTTCAAGAATACTTTAAAAGGTGCAGGTATGTAATTATCCTTGTTGTTTTGAAACTCAAAGAGCTCGAGCTCCTTCCACACAGAGTGCAGAGTGCCTTGCATTCATCTCTACTCCTCCCCCTGCAGTGCTCATAGGCTCACAGCTTCTCTACCCCTCTCCCTACAGCCACGTGCACCAACAGTATGAGTGCAGTTGTCTTTCAATACATGCACAACTGGGGGACACTAGGATACAATCGTTGAGTGTACCTTTAAAGAGTAAGAGTCTTGGATTATTGTGGTGTTTGTCCTAATCATCAATAATTAGTGTAGCATGCACCACAGATGAACAAAATAATTGGTAATAAAAACTAAAATACAAAAATAATAGTTAAGCCACCATTTCACATGTATATTTTTAGATCATTATTACCATTAGATAAACTGAAGTCTGAATCCTAGAGTCTGTGATCTTAACTACATATTTCCACATTGAAAAAGAACAATTGAAAGGGCCAGCCAGCCAGTTGATGTTTACTGTCACTACAAAAAGGAGTGTGATCTTACAAAAGGTCAACAGAAAGAAATGTGCTAATGAAAAATCCCATTTGTTAAAAGATGATTGCTTTCTCTTTGTAGATAAAATGAGTGACTTTTAAACTTCTAAAGCGGACCCCGCATGGGGAATATTATTATTATTATTATTATTATATATAATACTATTCATATATATTCATATTATTAATAATAATCATCATCATTACACTTATATAGCGCTTTCTCAAGACACAAAGCGCTTTACATGTAATAGGGGGACCCACCTCTACCACCATCAAGGAAGTATGAACAATTAATAGGATACAGTGTAGCAAATATTTGACTTAGAAGAAGAATAGAAAGAGGCGGACACAATAGAACAGATGGGAACAAATGGATCCATTTTATGAACACGAGTTAGAACATAGCCCTTATTTAATGTGTGTCAATGTAGGTATTTTCTCCTATTAGTATTCATCAAATGGCAAACCAGTCAACATAATCAAATCAAACGTACAATTGAAGGTTCAGTGTGAGCTGTGGGAATAATTTGCTAATGCTAATTTGCTGTGTGTAAGATGGCCTTCTAGCTGCCAAGAGACGTTAGCTGTGTCCGAATTCATAGTATGCACATACTGAACACAAGTATAAATATAAAGTATATACTACATACTAGTAGTATCTATTCTGTGGTTACTTCTGTGGTTAGTCCCACTAACTAGCCTTATTCTATCCTCCTTTCCTCCCTTTAAAAAAAATAAATACAAAAACATTTTCATTAATTCTACTCTTAGATCAGCTCTAAGAATTTTAAGCACTTTGCAGTAAGTAATTATTGACTGTTTTAAGAGTGAATGATAACTTCAAGAGTGAATGATAACTTTCGATTATTGTAATTATTGACTGTTTTGAGGAGCAAATGATAAACCTTCGAGTAATGTGCAAATGCATAGGTGAAGTAACCTTGTTAGATGCTGTCCTTATTCTAGGAGAATGTTATCTGCTTGCAAAAATTTTATGATTTTGAAAATCAACAACCCAAAAACCCATCCCTTTTTATATACTGCTGTGGTATGCCCTGCATGGATATTTACATTTGCTTTTAACCTTCTTAGTTCCTTAAGTAGTAGAGTGTGCAAGCAACTTTTTTTTAAATAATCCACCGGAGATCTCATTTGTGTTGTCTGACTGTTTATGCGAAGGTGAAGTTGTTTGCAAAAGGTGAGTAGAGAGTTTCTGGAGTCTGGACATTTGAAAATCTTTACGCTATTCTTCAGGAAGCATATAGTTCAGAGAACTGCACGCACTTGTACGCCCAAAAAAGTAGTTTTTTGTATGGGCACCAGCGAGTCGGGGTCCAGTGTTATGCAATTCTTCTAGTCCCTGCATAAATCCTACTCTCATTTGCTGCCAAAATAGTATTGTCATGTGATCATTTGATCTTGCATGTGACGTCAGCGTTACTGAAAACCTCAGTTTTCGCTGTTTATACTGTCCAGGGAACACAGCGTTTTCAGATTTATCCGCTTGGTAGAGCTGTTTTAAAATGCTCCGGTTTCCATCTTAAGGGTAATTTATGCTTAATGTTACATTAAGCATAAATGCCTCCGCTTTTGCCTCTTGTTTGTTGTTGTTGTTGTCAGAAACTTTTGACTCTAGGCTGCCCTCTAGTGGATGTATTTCTTAACATCCATGTCAACGTAAAGGACGCATGGAAGTATGTGGGCAGTGACGGTTATATCATTTGAATGTTTTACATACATCTATTTAAAGGGAGCATAAATGAGCACTGCTCGGATGTGTTAAATCCAACCTGGCGGTTATTTGGCGTAACTGCACCTAACACCCCAAACGTCATTGACAGTGGGGCAGACCCTTTGGCTTAGTGGAAACTACACCAGGTCACCTACCCAAAGCTGAGCAAACTAGACTCCCCAACTCCCCAACTTCATTCAGTGGGCATAGGCTATTAAATGTTTGAGGTCTATGTTAGCAGTGTACGTACGTATTAAAGTAGAAATACATTGGAACTGTAATATGCACACATCAATATTTATTTATTTACCGCAATATTGATCAATGCTATCGCACATTGCAGATTTATCTCATATTGTGCAGGCCTAATTGACAGGCAGGGTAGATTCGCCAAACCACTCAGGGAAAAGAGGCCCTGATTGGTCAGAATCTTTGCGGGTGCTGTCAAAAAACGACTTATATAGAGGCAAAGGCTATCAACCAGAGCAAATATTTCAACAGAGCATTTCTCTCTCTAATTTTGACAGATTTCTAAGAAATTACACAAAATGTGTAGCTCTTAAATCCCACCTACAGCACCTTTAACCACATTTGCAGGAATATTTTAATCTATTTTTATTTAACTGATTGATTAAATTAAATGTAAAAGTAGCCGATATATTTTATTTGTGAGAGTCCTGTAAAATACGACGATATGCTGCTCTGAATCCTCTGAATTTTTCTTTCATTTGGCTAGCTAGCTGTAGTTTTCACGCTGAAATAGTGACATTTTGAAAAGCCATGCATGAATCAAGTAGGTAACACAATTTTACAGGACATTGAGGTAATATTTAAAACTATAAGCCCCACACCTGAATTTTAGAGGCTCTTTTAATAGAGAAATATAATGCTAGCCAACTGCGTGGATAATTCTTATGGGCAGTGAATAGGTGTTTTCATCTAGCACAGTGCCCCAGGCCTCACAAAGATCATTGAATAGGGTGTTGTGAAGGGACCCAGGTGTTTACTTGTTGAAGGCAGATGTTAATAGGTTACGCTAACTAAACGGGGAAGCCTTTTTCATCATGTGAAACAAATGAAAACTCATGGTTAACCACAAGATTAATGGTACAGAGCCTGCCTCAATGTATCATGCTGTCCTACCGGCATGTGTGTGCATTCATGCCTGTCGAAGATTCCCAAGAGCCAATCAATACACAGATAACAGGTTTATTTTCCCATTGGTTCCCTACTGTCCCTGCAGACGTATTGTGTGTGATAAAGAAATATAGTTCAAGTTGTAGCTTGCTTTCAATTCAATTCTTTACGGTAAACTTACTCAGCTCTCGTTCCTGGTATAGAGCCAGTGTGCTTTTTTTGATTTGCATGGATGAGTAAGCAATTTGCAATGCCTAATTCACATTAGGTCTTGCACAATAATAGTACATCATTTAAGGCAATCGTTAATTAGAAAATTCCTGTCTTGAAGCAGTCATGCTTACAAGGTAAAGGCAGGGAAAAGACACAAACAAATCCTCAGCAGCAAAAAGTACATTTTTATGCAAATATTTATGCACTTATTTGACGAACTGTAAGCTAAAAAGGCTAAAACATGGGTCATGAAGTCCAGGGGAATCAAAGCAACCTTGATCTTGTATATCCGATGGACTTCACTGATATCAATGAATTTGCTTTAAAGAAGTGGGAAAAGCAATGACCATTAAAGGAGCTGTGTAAGAGGCTTTGATATATCATGCTTTTGCATATTTGTTTGGTAACAACCACCATATTAGTGGTTTTTGCTTTGTTGTCTTTGGTCAACATTGAGTGGCAATGCATTGACCATTTGCTTTCCTGTTGCTGTTGCTTTTGAATTATTAATTGCATCATTTAGGCTTAATTGCGTTCACTGCACAGTTTTACGTATTTTATTTTTCCACAATATCAGTCTAGGGTTTTAATACACCCTTGTGAACTGTTAACCATTTCACTCTGTATGCTGAACATGTGTTTCAGAATGAGTTTATCACCTGACATGCCCCCTATGTCAGCTGTCAAGAAAACCTTACTCCTCTACTTACCATAATATCGTTTCCTGTGTTTTTCACTTCACTCCTTTCTTGAATGTGAATATAAAGTCATTTTAACCTTGGTGTCCTCTTTCTCGTCAGGGTTCTCAGGGTTTACCTTTTTCTTGGTCTTCTTTAACTGTTTCCTGTGTTCTCAACCAATACGTGAATTTCTCTAGTGGTACAACTATTGACCTCTGTAAGCCACAATCCAATCAGTAAAGGGGTTTCCAACTTCCATTTTTCTATGCATTGTTTGGCTATGGATAATATCCTGGTTAGTTTTGCTGTGTGAGCAGAATTTTCAAAATTACCAAGTATAGACACACCTCTGGGTCTAATGGGAATGTGACCCCATGCATTGAAGACAGTGTATCACAAACCCCTCGCCAGAGTTCTTGCAATATAATGCACTGCAAAGTGGAATGCAGAAATGTTCTTTCAGCTAAGCCACATCTAAAGCAGAGTGGGGATTTAACATAATCTGTTCCACGTCTCCTTCCTAACAATACCAAGATCAGTCTCCTATCTAGTTCAAGATCTGTCTAGTTGAAGCACAGGTGAGGGTCCTGTATGTTCTAGAAATTTTCTTAAAAAGTGGCTGGTCTCCATGACATATCAGCTCGATGGGCAACATGTTGGGTAGTTTCCACTTGGCCCTTAAGTTTGACCCTAATAAAATTTCTAAGATGTAGATAGCTGAAGAAATCTTTATTTGATAACTGGTATTTCAGTTTAATTTGTTCAAAGGACATAAAGATCCCTCTCACATAGAAAAGATTCTAAAAGTGTAATTCCCTTACCTTGCCAGGATTTAAAGTTTTGTTCTGAAATATCATTGGCATCAATCTATTTTTCCATAAGGATATACAAATCCCTCTAAGTTAAAGATACCTCTTCATTTGTACCATGTTTGAACAGTGTGTATAACAATGGGGTTATTGGTGTCATATACAGCATATCTGACCTGTTTCTTTCACCTGTCTATCAAAAGTCAATTTAACAACTTCCCCATGTTGAGACAAGCCTTGGTTATATATCTAGAAATGTCCCTAAGATGTTTTGTCTTGCCGTATAGTCCTAATATCATGTCTAATCCTGACTGATAAATATGTTATTTGAAAGCTGCATAAGATAATTTGGCAAATTGTTGGCCACTATGGTCAGGAGATGCAACTGCACTCTTCTTTTTGGACCTTTGTGCAGTTTGTGCTAGGCATAGCTTAGTCAATGGCAGCAACACAAAGAGCAGTGTCTGTTACCATAGTAACTTCCTCATAAACAGTATACTTTCCTGTGGTACATTTCTTCACTCTCTCTCCAGTGAAAATCCATGGGGTCTCATGTTACACTGGTTAACATTGGTTTCACTGGTGCTCGGAAAGGCCAATATCAATACTAACAGCAATAAAATGTAATGGTTTACCATATCTATGCAGCTCCATTTTCCTTTATAAAGTTAATCATGTATGCACTATGTATTTACTGCCTAGGTGTCTGAAGATTCTTCAGATTCTCCAGAGCCGGGGCCGGCCTCCTGCATGGAGCCCTTCATGGTGCGGAGGATGTCCTGCCGCACCATGCAGCTTCCGCCTCTGGCCTTCAGACAGGCAGAGCAGTACTACTGTGAGCGCAAACCAGAGCATGAGACCGTCACTGTTCCGCCCAGGCCCACCACACTGTCACTCCGCACCCCGCCTCTCATTGCCATCACATCCGCCGACACTAGCAGGTAGGTCCTTGAGAAGCTGAGATCGACATTGCACCACAGCTAGCCCTTATCGCGTGAATGCTAACTGGATTACCATGTGACATTCAATGTAATCTCACATACATTTGCTTCTCACATATACAGTATACACCCTGGACAGGATGGTAGAATCTAACCACCATCCTATCTCTGTGGTACCGAGCAGAGATTTGGGGCCTATCCCACACCCGGCGCAAAGCAGCGCCAAGCACAACACAAGTGCTGGTTTCAGACCGACACAGTTGTCATTTTCCCGTTCAGTGCCCATTGTCTAAATAGCAAATGCACTTGAGCCAATCTGAGCGCCAGTGGGCGTGCTGGTCTTAAAATGAGGTGTGGCAAGCGCACCTGGCTCTTAAAGGGAATGGGAGATGACACTGATTGGTTTATTGTATGTTATGCCCAAAACAGGCCCATTAATAATCAAGAGACTAAATACAGCCATTTTGTACCATGCGCCTGGCGCTGCAACCATGCCCTACATGCACTTTCACCATGCGCTTCAGACTGTGTGCCTAGATCGTTACAATAGGGCCCTTGGTGGTTTAAAAACATACAACCTTCATATCTTATGGCTTGGCGAGGTTTGTGCATCCTCATAAAAATATACATGTGTATTTGTGTCCTCATTTAAAAGTATTCTAAATGGAATGAGTGGTTATTGAACGAACAGAGTAAATTGCTTTGGTGGATCAATAACCCTTGTGCTGCTTGCTTCGCAGTGGCTGAGGCCAAATTACTTGCCATGTGGCAAGCTCTGTGTTAATGGATTGAACGGGGAACAGCATTAGCTGCTGTGAATGGTGAACATGAAATTAGTCAAATGAAGCGATTTTGTATCAAAGGAATGTCAGAGACTTTTGAAGATGAGATAAAGTGACTTTGTTTTAGGTAAATTAGTCCCCAATCCCTCTTTTTATCTTCCTCAGATTAAAACAAATGATCCCTGACTCACTGCATGCTTGAAAGAGTCTTACTCACGGAGTAACTAATTGATCTATCTTTGTCACCACTCTTGATTTACCGGTCTTAAACATGGGGGATGCAATTTAGCCTCTCAGAAATGATAAACAGGATAAAAACAGCCTGTCAGCGAATCACAATGTGAGTTGGCGTTGATTGCATTTATTTATTTATTTTTGCATAACTCCAACCTTTATTATTGAAACTACAGTATATTCATGCTGGCACACATGCAGGAATGCTAACATATATGTCAAGATTACAAATTATTACATGATTATTACAGTACTTATTTAAAACTCTCAGGAGTCGCTTATCCCGCCGACGTGATCAAATCATATGCTAGTTTTTGTTTTGATGTTAATATACCTAGTAAAAACAGAGATAGGATAATATAAATTTGAGCGCATGGTCCAGGAGGCTGAGAAACACAAGGCAGAGGATGATGTCCAGAATCAGGAAATAGACAGAGAGATATTGCGCTACCATACCGGAGCGATTTCAGGGTACGCGTATGCTTGTCGAACCGTAGGTTGTAGGTTGGTGGTGATGATGTGCTTTAGTGGTCCCTTTTTTTCCCTATGAAAACGGTACCTGTCCAATTGCTACACACACCCGGAGAGTAATAGAACAGGACATCTTCCATCTTTTTCTTCTTACTCCTTTCTGCCTTGTTCTTCCTCCAGAGCATTTCACTAAATGCAAGCTTTTAATACAATCTATGTTTGTTAAAAGGCATCCATCAGAGGTCAAGACAGTGTGAGGAGACTTTAAAAAGGGTTTTGCTGTGATTGAGAAAAGGAACCATGATTGAGACTGAGAATCTGAGATACTGCAAGGGCTTATTTCAGTGTCAGAGGACCACCCTAGCAGGGAGCATCTCAATGTTTTCCAATGTTGTCTGTCTCCTTGGAGCACTGTCCACACTAGTTGCCCAAAGCACTGTCTACTGCATTATCCAATACTGTGGAAAGAAAACTGCTATTTATCACCAAGATATATAATCCATACTGAGTAATTAGCTGCAATGCCAAGCCTGTGGCAGGTTCAGGCATCCAATACACAGGTTGCCAATGTTTTATCGGTAACTCTCACCAACCTTTAATTTAACTTTTAAAGGGATTTGACTATTCTCAAGTTTCAGTTTGGAAACAGAATCTTTGCACTGCTAGTTAAAGGTACACTCCTTTATTGTGTTATTGCACCCCCAAAACCCAAAATGTCTACCCAGCTCACAGTTTATGTTTTAAAACAACTGTCTATTAAAGGGCATGTGACTATATGGGGAAGGAGTAGAGAGTAGTGTGAGTAGCTCACGCCTTGTTTGGGAGGGGTGTGCACTCTTATGGATTTTAAACCAAAACAACACTGGTTATAACCACAAAGGCAATTTCAGACAAATATATACTATTTATTATTGTGTGCTGTTCACTTTTTGGCATCTACAGAACTGTTAGAAGGGTCATATTTATGGGATTACAATAGTGCCAAAATGGCGTGTTCGTAAATTAATGTAATTGCAAATGTGTAATTTAATTTTGCAAGCTTCTCTCATGATGTGTATGTAAAATACAAATGGTTGTAAATGTTTTAATAAATGTTGCAAGCATAATAATTTTACATACCATGGTACAAGCTTGCGAAATTAAATTACACATTTGCGAATCGTCACTTACAACCACAAACCTGACTGTGTGAGCACAACATTCTAAATATAAACTCGCGTGACTTTTGTCACTGTTGTGATTCTCAAAAAGTGGTTTGAAAGTTTGGGGCAGGACATTTTACCTCTGACCAATCAGCTCCTGATACCAAAACCACAGCAAAACCAGTATGATTGGCTGGATTAATGTAGTGGACTAAATATTGGCTATGAGATAGTAACTTTTTGTCTTCCTATATCTCAATGCTATTTCTTTCAGCACCAATTAATTATAATTGTTATAATAATTATTATAGCATATTATGAAAGGAATCTTTATTGTGCTTTTATCAAAACGTGTATGGATCATAAAACAGCCAGTTTCCAAACAACATTGTATAACTAAACTAACTTCCTTTAAAAAGACTGGAGGCCAACAATATTCTCTTCAAATTAAAGCAAACTTGAACATTTTCAGAGGAAGTTTCTTAATAAAGTAAAGTCTAAGCAGTTTCAAAGTAGAAAGTACTGCAGTGACGTGTGATGGGGGGAATTAAAGACTATACATCTTTACTTTGCTTCAAGCTTCACTCATCTATAATTCAGCGCAATGGAGGGAAACCAATATACAGTCGTGACGCATTAAGAATAGACAGCATACACAATAATATCTATAATATATGTTCCAACTGCAACTTGGAGTGTGTTAACATTGTAGCCGTCTTAGTAAGGTGTTTTACAAATTGTAAACAGTACCTTCCAAATACATCCTGGATACAGTCCAGTGTTATGACTGCATGAGCAGAAACCAATTTTCTTTGTAAATAAATCCAACCAGTTTTTGCTTGCTTCTTAGGGGTCGGCAGTGCCATTTCAGTTTTTTTAGATGTTAAATCAAAGTGTGAACTTCATTTTTAAGAGAATGGATTTGAAATATGAAAGTACAACAAATAGACAAAATTGAGCATGATAAAATAAACACATTGAGCATTAAAATGTTTCCGTCATGCCAACAGAGAGGTATATTCGGTTGGGGGAAAAATGTCCCTTTTTTTTGTCGATTATAGATTGTAAATGTGCGTAAGGTTCAGCTCCAAGACATGGAAGCTAAATTTCTATGTTACTGGTGGATGGCCAGTAACCTATGTGTTGTTAGAGAAAATTATATCAGTGCATTCCTACAATACACATCGCAAATAATAATTTTACCAGCGGGGAGCATCAAGAAGATCTGTTTGTCTCTGCAAAGTAGATTGCATTCTTGCTGGTAAAGTAGGAGAAATTGGATTCTCCAGGTATAAGAAAACAGTGTCCACTGAAATCACTGTGGGATAGAAACACAAGGAATTGTACCAAAACCAATCATGGTGCAGAGATGTGACATAGTGGCTTGGTGTTTGCCCTTTCCTCTGAGTTGTAGCCAGACACTTCTCTGAATGACTCTCAATTTAACTGATAACAGTGCAGCGTGGGTAAACTGGTTTAAAAAGCATTCAGTTGTGTAAGAATAAATCAAAATGTATAAAAAAGCTTTTAGCCTACTTGAGGCATACACTGTCAATTCATATAAAGGAAAAGCTAAAGCTCCCAAATACAGAGATTTGATTGTGGAAAACACAATATTGGCTTACTCTGTGGGCCACCTGGCTCTCTGCCTGCTCACACCTCCTCACACCTCCTCTTTGGGAAACATGGGGGATTCAGAGGAGGCGCTTCTGGTGGGTCGCTCATGTTTAATGCAGTAGCCCGTTTGCTATATTCCGTTGCTGGCCCGATCCTGCAGAGGTCTAAAGAGTGGGAGTACAGTTGATGGGTCTCTTCTTACCTCCAGGATGGTTTCACGCAGAGCGTGCGTAAAGTTGCTAAAGCAAGGTTTCGAACTTTGCCTAATTTTGGAAATAATATTCGTTCGCATGGATTGTCCCGTAGCAGCTACTGACTATCTCGTTATCCGAAGAGCTGCGGAAATCACACAAGCACCTTGCTAAAATGGGCGTGCACGGAGAGAGGAGAGCGCTTGGAAATCAAATTTAGACAGGGTCTGCTCGTAAAACTATCGAATAATAATTTTGTTATTTGAAAAAAATATTTTAGCACGTCTATTTGAATGCTTGTGCATTTCTTAAACTTGAGTAGCCTATCCTATTGCCTCTATAAGGCAATAAGGATGAAGTTAATGGAGTTGAGCTCGTTACCTAAGATTAAGAAATACGCGAAGAACTCATATTTAAAAATAAAGTTGTCTCAATAACTTAAATGAATCTTGGACTTTTAGCATTTAGGGATTTTCGGGCTCTTTCTAATCCACTTTATTAGAGGTGGTGTAAAGCCCTCGGTTATTCCAGTTTAATGCCTTTTTCTTTGTATTGTAATGTTGAACCTATGACGACGATGGACTCTACCTGCGGAAAAGTAGCGGCAGCCTCTGTGGTCGCTGGCAGCGATTCCTTCCCCAGCGGTGCTGGCGGAGCTGGTGGAAGTGCGAAAGCACCGAAACATTTGTGGAGACAGCAAAACCAGCCTGCGCTCTCTCCGCTCCACCACGCACTCGTAGTACGGAAGAACAGGGTGAGACAAAGAGGATTTTCCGACACAGAGAAATACCTCAGTCCAAGAAACATGGACCGGACCTATGCCGTGGACACAGGGCATCGACCCGGGTTGAAGAAATCTAGAATGTCGTGGCCATCGTCTTTTCAAGGTCTTCGACGGTAAGGAATGTTTTTAATCTTCACGACGAGGATGGGCGTGTGTATGAGCTGCCGATAATGAAAGTGAATAAGTAGGCTATTATCTTGAATATTAGTCCTAACTTTAGAGGTGTGTTATTTGCTTCTATTGTGGTTTAGGGTTAATTGATTTGGTAAAATATTGTAGCTACCACTTTTTATATACATTTGGAAGTAGCCTATTGTTTAGAAACCACGCGAGTCAGTGTATTTGGTAGAAATTATTAGCATAGGCAATTGTAATGAACAAACTGTCAAAGTGACTTCTTGATAACAGAAAAAATAACGGATGCGTTGTTATCAGAAAACAAATTAATAGGCGTTAACAAAAAGCAGGGCGCGAGGGCTATTCATATTTCAAAGGCTGCGAATGTATACCAGTAGAGACATAGGCTATAGCCTAGACGTTGTATCGTGTGCTATTACATTTAATTAATGTTATAAGTTAATAGTAAAGTTCTCTCATTAGTGTTTTTACAATTACAAGTGCAATTAGGTCATTTGGCAGACGCTTTTATCCAAAGCGACTTAGAATTACATGGTGCCATTACATGGAGCAGATAGGGGTTAGGCATCTTTCTCAAGGATGCTTACAGGTAGGCCAACTCTGGACTCTGTTGTAATTGTAAATGTCTTTATGGTAGAGAGGGATTTATTGCAATAACTACAGATTCGATATGTCCGCCTGCATACTGACAGCATATTTGACCCGCTACGTATCCCACACACTCAGTGTGTGGAGGGGTGGGGGTGGGGTGGGGGACGTTTCCGTTCTAATTATTCACTAGTAGCAGGGAGCAAGGAGTGACAACAACTAAGATTAAATCTTAGAAGGTCACCTCGCTTCCCTTTCTTTGGCTACGTGTCCCAGGTGTCATTTCTATGTTGCCTGCCTGTGTTGGGGCTCTTATTTCTCATTTTAGTTCAAATAGAGTGCAGGGCGACTCCCCCTGCCACTCCAGCTACCCTATAGGGAGCTCATTGGCTGTCGTGGTAAGAAGTCAGAGAGGTCCATGGTCTGTCACACTGTGACACTGTAGGTGGAGCAAGGGGGATGGGGGGAGGGGAGGGAAGGCTGGCAAGAGTGCAAGGGTGCAAGGATGGTTGTGAATAATCGGGAATGGTGCTTAGATTGGGTTCCCAAATGTAAAAAATACATCACACCATAAATATTATATTTGAATGTTAATCTGATGCACTTCTACAATATGAATTGTGTAATTCTTTCCTGTTCACATACGATATTTATGCAGTTGGTACTGATGAAATGCATACAATTTACAGTAAAGAAGTAAGAGGTCTCACACCACTTTCTCTAGGTCAATTAGGTACTAAGTTTGATATACTCTCTCACAGGTTAATCCTTCAAGTCATTATTTCTGCCTAAGGGTAATGAAGAAACAGGTATTTAGCTGTCTAAAAGATGAGCCAGGCACATCTATTGGATATTGATAGCACCTCCTCTTATAGGTCCTCATCCTAATACATAATCACTTTAAAGCTGAGGCTTTGCAGAAGTCTACAGAGAGGCCAGCACTCTCAGAACTACTATATTTTTATGTGGAGAGACGGCAGCCCTTTCCTCTGTGGACCCTAGATGTTGCACCGGCTATCACATAGCATGCAGTATAGACGCGTTACTCAGTGGTTGTCTTGGCACATGACCCAACAGCCTTCAAGGTAACGCACATCACCCTAATGTGGCATAGTATGGGCTGGGCCAGGAAACTGCTCGAGGCTTCCGGGAGACCTCGGCAAGAATCCGGAGCGTCTTGTTTTTTAGTAAGGTTGTCGGAGTAAGGTTGTCGGGATTCCGTTATCTAAAGGAATGATGATGAGCGTGATTAGGTATCTTTCCTCTTCGGCCGTGGCGGCAAACGCCGTGGTTGGAATTTCAGCAGATGGCCCCGGTGTTAGAAGAGTTGAGAGGGGGTGGGGTTGGTTGGGGGGGGGATACATGAAATTTTGTCCTTCACAGTAAAGTAACAAAGACTGCCGCCGCCCCCCCCCCCCCC
>JAODLI010008941.1:0-26613 GCA_027575585.1 Percopsis omiscomaycus | reverse complement strand
GTACTCAGAATTGTGATTACCAGGAGGAGCTGGAGATGCACATGCAACAGTGTGTGTGTGTGTGTGTGTGTGTGTGTGTGTGTGTGTGTGTGTGTGTGTGTATGGTGGTTGGGGGGGGGGAGTACACAAGCTCAAGTGCACATACTGTATAGTGAGTATAAATCTATCTATTTATTAATTTGAAACCATAGCTTTGTATTCAGAATTGTCCAAATAAACCTTGACTTTCCCGACAGAATATTTGTTCTAGTATTATGACAGTAAAATATGACAGTAAATATTATGACATGTTATGATAGTAACATGTTGTCTACACAGGCTACACAGTTCCTTTTTGTATCTGTTATTCATCTGTACTTGGGTACACAGAAGCTTTAGAACTCGATGTGCGCCATTTTTCCAACTTGAATGAATGGAGAGATACTAATGTAATCTAACATTGCATACAACTGGACAGCTGCTCCCCCAACAGAGAAACAATACCCATGCCCATCCACATTACCTTTAACCTATGCATATAGCCCCTTCAACCGCCATTACTCTGGGCAGGAAATTATGTTGCCATGGAAACAGGGGATCGGGTCTATATTCTGAGCTGTTGAGAATCCATTCTGTCTGGGTAGACATGGCTGCCACATCTGTGGCTGTTAAACTAAACTCTGATCCTCTGTTTCACAAATTAACAGTATCTTACCTGTGACCTAGATATGATCCTGACTAAACTCATTTGTATCCGAATTTCTCTCTAAAATATGCAAAGTTTGAGAGGACTTAAATTCCATTCTATAATTTATTATCAGTCTTATCAGGGTCGTTACTCAAAATAGTCATTTGTTACACATTACTTTAAAAAAAAGTAATGCATTACTTTTTTTACTCCCTGTAGAAAGTCATTTGTTACACTAGTCATTACATTACTTTTGCATTACTCCGCAACATCGCCTGAGATGTATGCTCCTTGTATACTAATAAAATAATACCACAAAGCTGACAGCATAGCCCGTAAAAACCAACCCAATAAGTACTTTAAAGAAAAATGTCCCAATTACAAGTAAATACACAGTTGTTTGATTATTAACTGTAATGTGATTACTGAATTTTGTAACAGTAATGCGTTACTTTGTAATGTGTTACCCCCAACACTGATTATTATTATTATTTATCTTAGAGAAATGCCCATTTCAATCAATGTGAAATTTATTCTTCAGCATTGATATACATTCTTACAACCTGAATCTCAAAACCAATCCCTTGAATAGCTAATCCCAAGAGAAAGAAATCACGAGTCTTGACGGCAACATGCAGGCTACTACCTGCAAGGCTGAGGAGTTAGCTGGCCTTTTCTGATCAATACAACTAATTCCACTCGCATGTTAAGTGAACATCATAGGGCAGACAAGTGAAACAATGAAACATATAACCAAGACACGAGTACTTACAAACACTAAAATATCTGTACAATTACAACCTCTAACCCATCCTGCTGTATAGAGAGAGGATAAAATAAAAAGAACAACAGGTGAACCTGTTTTATCACTCAGAATAAATCTCAGAGAGCAAAACATCAATATTTCCCTTTTTTCATCTAGCCATACCTTCATCCTGTCCCCTTTTATTACGTTGACCTCCCCACTCTGTTCTCCTCTGTTTTATCATACTGCCGTTTCCTCCTTACATGTTCTTTTACTGGCCTCTTTTGTATTGCCTTCAAGTGGTTCCTCCACCCTATGCCATCCATCCTGCTCCCCTCTGCTTCCTAATAGAGAACTGCTGACCCACAGGTTGCCTAATGTGACCAATCAATACCACGCAGAGGACAGAGGACTCTCTGACATACTAACATGAACACCCTACTGCAATGTATGCAGCCAGGCAGCCCTTTCTCGATAAGGTAAATGGACAATCATATGACACACACACACTGCAATGATTGATCATATAATTTCACGCGAACTAGCCCTCTTTTAAATAAGGTCTCTTACAGGTTACAGCTAGTGGATGTGATACAGTAGATCATCCCTGCATCTATCTATAGAACAGACATTGATCCTGAATGTCCTTCCTTTACTGACATTACAAATGCATCACAGTGCAGGATGACCGACCACTTCGTCCAGAGAGCGTGTGCCATTATCTGAAGACCCCTGTATAAGATGACATTGTATTTTTAAGGCTAACGAGACATGGCGATCTGAATTAAAGCTATAGGGTAACTTCAGAGAATCCAGATGAACAGAGAAAAGCCAGTGAGCTGGATAGCAGCAAGATAAACGTTACTCTTTATTTCAATCAATATTTCAGAGCTGTTGTTTGGAAATGGCTCGTGGCGGCACTAATGGGGAGCACTGAATGTATGCGTTGCACAGTAAATCTCCAATGTACCTGACCTCAGGAAAATCATGTTACAAGTCAATCCTTTTAATCCTGAAGCTAGGAGGTGGCACTTTATCATATCTCCTGTTAGGTGTGGATAACCATGGACACAAGGTCAGGGTCACATCATCTCATTCAATAACATGTTTATAAAACATTATTAGGAGGTGGCAATGCTGTGACTACCTCTGCCATGCCGTTTAACCCTTTTTGCAGGATTTCACAACTGAACTGACATTTTCCTTTTACGTTTTATTAGATAACATACGCACGATAGTCTTGCTTATCATCTAGGAATTAGTGCTGCCCCTAGAGGAGGGTGGTGGTACAGCAGGACAGCTGTGTTCATTGCAAGCTATTTCAGTGTACACCCTTGATTTTGTTCCATTACAGTATAGAATATTTTACATAACTGATCACCATAGATATGCCTCTCCCACTCATTCTTGTATTTACTTGGCATCAATTTTGTTTAAGTGTAGCATTTTGTACACAATCCATTTTGCCGTTAGTAGAAAATGTTGTGGTTTATACCAAATTGGCGTGTGAAGTAAAGTAACTAATTGGCATGAGCAGGAGCACCAAAAACATGACCTGGAAATGACATAGAGATGTGTTTCCAGGTAGGAATTCAATTTCATCCTGTCGTGCCCCCGGGAATGAGTTATAGAGTGGGTGCAGACTGTCCCATCGATAAGGGCAATCTATACATTTAATCTGTACTCTGTGTAGCACAACGTCAGAGCCTCCTCTCATCCCTCAAACAGGCCATCCGAGTCATAACCCTCAGCCCTCTCACCCATCCATCACTCCACCCTATTTCCTCTCTCTCTCTCTCTCTCTCTCTCTCTCTCTCTCTCTCTCTCAATCAGCTGCAGACGCCATTCCAGCAGAGACTTGTCACAGCACAGAGTATAGCCGTTAGCTATATAGAGACGAAATTGAAAACCATTTGAGGTTCTATTATTGTGAGTTATATGATGAGCAGAGCTACGCGCTGTGTTGACAGAATGACCTCTATTTCTCCTTTGATCAGGCAATTATATAACGCAAAACATAGCTTTCAACATTCACTTTGTAAATTGCCATTCAGCGTGCAGTAAAAGCTGAGTTTGAGGGATGTTTGTGGTGCAGGCATATTGCAATGTCATGCCTCTGCACCTACAGGATGCTGCAATAAATCAGATCAGTCAATCGATTGCGTATGTTATGTATATACAGTATATACTGTAACGGTATATACAACACACCCCCATTCAAACGTTTAGAACCACTCAAAAAATGCCTTGTTTTCCATGAAAACTCATATTTTTATCAATCAAATAAGTTGTAAAAGGAAAATTAAATGTAGTTGAGTCATTGACAAGGTTGTAAATAATTTCCACTTGAAATAACAATTTTGTGCTTCACACTTTGCTTTCATCAGAGAATCATCCATTTGCAGCAATGACAGCCATGCAGACCTTTGGCATTCCAGCTGTCAGTTTCTTGAGGTAATCTTCAGAAATGTCACCTCAAGCTTGAAGTACTTCCCACAATATGGACTGACTTGATGTCCACTTTTTTCACACCATATGGTCAAACTGCTCCCACAACAGCTGGATAGGGTTGAGATCTGGGGACGGGACTGCATTGGCCAATCCATTACAGACAGAATACCAGCTGACTGCTCCTTCGCTAAGTAGTTCTTGCATAATTTAGATCAGTGCTTTATGTCATTGTCATGTTGTAATATGAAATTGGTTCCGCCATCCACAGGGTATGGCATAGCGTTGCAAAATAGAATAATCTTCTTTGTTTAATATGCTATTTTCTCTGTAAAAACTTCCCACTTTACCAGCACCAAACCATCCCCAGACCATCGCGTTTTTCTCCACCATGCTTGACAGATGGCGTCAGGTACTTCTCAAGCATCCTTTCATTTGATCTGCCCCTCACAAAAGTTCTTCTCTGTGATCCAAATAGCTCTGTCTTTGTCTATAACACTTTATTCTGGTCATGCTCCATCAAATGTTCTTTTGCCCTTTTATTAGCCAGTTTCAGATATGGCTTTTTCTTTTAAACTAGAAGGCCAGCATCCCGCAGTCGCGTCTTAAATGTAGATGATGAGACTGGTGATTTGTGGCTATTGTTTAATGAAGCTGCCTGCTGAGGACCTGTGAGGGTTATCTAATGATGAATTAGTCTTTTAACACGATAATTTAGGATTAGCTAACATAAAGTGCCCTTGGAACACAGGAGTGTTCGAAGGGCACTTTGGGCACAATGGGCAAATGGGCTATTGTACGCCAATAATATTCCACAAAAATCCATAATTCTTATATAATTATATAATTATCTTTCAAAAATAAAAACATTTAAAGGACATTTCTCAGTGATTCCAAACTTTTGAATGGTAGGTTATATATACAGGTAGTATATCTGTGACGTTTATAAATATAGCTGATTCATGTTGGTTGATGCGTTGTATGATCATATCATATACAGGTATTATTTAATATCTCACATTACTTTCTCTCACACACAAAACAAACACTCAATGACTGCCCAATGACATTGTTCTAAGGAATCGATCACTTTAACCTGACGCCTCGCAAGGTAACGATCCCTTAGCTCCAGTGTAAAGCTCACATTGGCAAGCTGCTTTGATGAACAGAGCAGCCATTGTTCTTAGTTCCACAAACATCTCTTCAAAGTCTCCTGTTCATCAAACCTCAGACTGGAGTCCTTCTGCTGACTTTGTTTTATTTTACAAAAATAGCTGAAATGGCAAGCAAAAGAAACTCTCTGTATTATGTAGTAGATCCTCTTTTCTTTCATCTATTATTCATGTCTCAGACTCCACACCTGTGGACCTCTTGTAATGGTCTGCAACCAAATGCCCAAATTGTCTGACACTAATGGTGAGAAGGACAGGTCGCTGAGGCAAAGTCAAACCTAGGGGATATTTTTAGGGTTTCTGAGACTCCTGATGATTGAAAAAAACAATGTGGTAGACTGATGTTGGTTGTGAGTCAATAACTTTTAAAGGACGAAAAACCCACAAAACAACGTACATAATGTATGTTGTTTTGAAAACTAACTACAGCTGTGTGGATGCACGGAAAGGTAAATGGACTATAAACACTGCATAGCATCTAAGGAATCTTGGAAGAATATGTAAACACTTCAGCAACCTGGAAAACCTCTCTCCTTGTGTTGGTTTCCTCTTGGAGAGCAGTCCAAGCTGATATACAATACGTTTTCCTGCATCCTTTCCTTTAACCTGCTCCACAGCTTGCAATATTATGCTGATGTACATTGACAGTAGTTCAGTGAAACCTCTAGTATATTTGTATGCTAATAGGATTAACATTTCAAGTAGCGAATATCATACCAAGTACTTGTCTCTCCAAGTGTGGTCTTTATTCCTTGTTCTCTTTTCCACAGGGAAAGAGGAAGGAATCCTCCTGAGACTTTGAAGAGTATTTCAACTGTAGTGTGCTCTTTGAAGATAAACCCATGGACTGTTACTGTGACTAAGTCTCTTCCCTGTAGTTCATTACTGTGACACCTAGCATATTAGCTGCAGCATTCCCATTAATCTATGGTCCATATTAAATGGAGGCTGGCAGAACAATGTCCCACTGTCCTTTCTCCTCTCTCTTTCTCTCTCTCTCTCTCTCTCTCTCTCTCACTGTCTCTCTTGCTCTTTCCCTTCATTACATAATTCAGTGTCTCTCTGCATCTCTCTCATTTTCTCTCTGAACATATATCCTAATGTGATCCGACAGACCCGACCAAAACATAACATACAGGAAAGGCTCAAGGTTGTTTTGAGAATCAGTGGGTGTGATATTTTAACCTCGAAAGATTAGAAGCCAGTTAAAAAAAACTTTGTGCCAGCAGTCAGTCAGAGTGACAAACTCAATGTGTGTGTGTGTGTGTGTGTGTGTGTGTGTGTGTGTGTGTGTTTTCCCACTAGCACTCCGGTGTGTCAGATTACTGTGTCACCTTAAAGCTTGTCCCTGACCGTTCCCAACCCCTGCTCAGCCTTGTGAGCCATCTCTCCTCAACCCATGCCTACCCCTCTCCATCAATAATAGACTCACTTGTGTGTGCGCCACGAATGTTGCCTTTTCTAAATGCAGTCATAACGACCGCCTCTCCCGCTAAGAGGACAGGCCGGCTGCCGTGGAGACCAAGAATAATGGCTCTCAGCTCTGACAAGCAAGACACCACCCAATTAAGGCCAACTCAACATAATGCAAGTACAGTACACACAAACACACGCAGCAGCAGGCAGTGACTGTCACCACAGGGGAGGGAGGATAAGGACAAATAAGGATACATCACACCGTGAACATTTATCAGAGAAGACTTTCACAGGAGGGTCAAGACAAGAGGAGGGAGGGAACGAGAAAGGAAGGAGAGCAAGAGTGTTACTTTGCAGGGGATGTATTTGTCTCCCTGTGTCCTCTGTGGTCCTGTGCTACAGACAACCGACTTAGTGTGTATTAGCATTAGCAAGCATGTTGGCTTGTGTTTATACCATAAATGGTTGGTTGGTTTCCCAAATTTCAAACTGCCTTTAACACTTGTGCATACAGAGACACACACACACACACACACACACACACACACACACACACACACACACACACACACACACACAAAAATACAGATGAATGGACTGTAGAGAGAGTGGGCTAAACACAGTTCTCAGCTCAATGGGCAATCCCAGAGTTAGCAGGCCTTTTAGCTTCAAGCAGCTTACCCAATCATTTATCAGATTAATACTTTTCATGAGAATAAACCACTGACAGCGAGGCACATATGGAATACGCTCTACTGTGCACGTCTGAACCAGAAATGACATATCCAAAGGTCATGTGTATGTGTTTACTGTATGCATATGTTTATGTGTGTGTTTTAGGTTGGTAATTTTTAAAAATTGCTAAGACACACTTCTTGAAACCTTTTCTCAAAACTGTAAACACCAAAACATTCTTTTTGCAACATCCAGTACATATCGCTCAACCCTCCAAATTGCTAAGCCTAAAGAAGTGCTACATTTTCTAAGAGGTGATCTAACAAGGAAAGAATACACAATTTCAGGTCAAACACACAGCAAGTCAGAGCATTCATTAGACACTACATCAAAAAATGGAGAACACAGCGTCCAGGGCATGTAGTTCCAAAAAAAAAGAGAAGTTTATTGTATATAGTAAATGCATTTTGCATTTAAAAAAAAAAGTATAATAATTACAACTTAGTACAGTGAATACATGGTATACTGTACAGTAAGTACTGCAAATAATACCGTATTGAATGTCTGTATAATTCAGAACTTGCATACAAATACAGTAGTCCTACTGTACTGCTAAAGCCAATAAGTAAAAGAAAACTAGAATTATTGTATGTAATTTAGCAAACACTTTTATCCAAAGCAACTTACAATTACATGGTGCAGTTAGGCATCTTTCTTAAGGACGCTTACAGGTAGGCCAACTCTGGGGCTTGAACCCACAACTATCCGGCTGGGAGTCCAACACCTAGACCACTAGACTATCCACTAGACTAGGCTATCCTGCCCCCACTAACTAAACTAAATGAAAAGCAGTACGCTCAAAAATGTTGTGTAACTGCAAAATCAAGTCAATGAGAGATTCATTCTGCATCAGTATCACATCTTCGTCCTGCTTCCCTCATTGTTATTCGATTACTGTAACAAGAACATAGTCTATCAATGTTGCCCGAATTTGATCTGAAATTACTGTTCACGCTCTTCCTCGTATTCCTCCTCCTTGTCCATCACCTCTTACACGTACCATTCCTCCTCTGCCTCTCAGATTATTTCCATCCATTGTTGGCATCAACATTCAATTCACCTGTGTCACCTATGCCCTCTGTAAAATTGGTTTGATCACATTAGAAACAATTGTGAACAATTTTGAGTTGTGTGTAAACGATGACAACTCTAGTTGTGTTTAACTTTTGCCGCCCATGTTTACCATTTTGCAACACAACTGCATCACAGAGTGAAATGTGTTTTAGTTAGTGAGAATGTGTTTAGAGTTTTGCAAAAAGAGTGATTGATTCAACAAATGGGCTTAGGCCACTGAGCATTTGGTTCAGAGAATGGGGTTTAGTGTTTTAGCAATTCAGAAAAACTGTTTAGTAAAACCATGTTGGCATTTGTTCGATTGAGTTGAATGTGAAATTCACTTCCTCTAGGTTTCTGTGTTTTAACTCGTTTCTCTCTAAATTGTTCGCCAAATATTATTTAACAATATTCTAATGCTTGATTATCAAAGGATAACCAGCTATGTGTGTGCATCTGTAGGGATTTGTGTGTTTATAAGTGTACAATTACAGTTACATGTAGGTAGCAGACGCTTTTATCCAAAATGAGAAAGCAGGTCAAATTTGACCGTGAGATCTGTGTACCCTGGAGCCCCTCACACCTTTAACTTCTTCTTCCACATACAGCATGGCCACTCTCCTTTTAAACCACACAGTGCTTTTTTGCCACATACTGCTTCCCCTCTAGTATGTCACACAGTGGTTCACACAGACAGGGTAAATAGATTCATTATTCCACCTCACATTATTACGTTCAGCTAATGCATTTAACTACTGTATTCTAATGAATATGTTTACAATATTGCATTCGGCTTTCTAACTAGAGTAAAACACAAACACAAACGTATTTTACATGTCAGTTAAGACTGAAACTATTAATTATCAATTAATATCACTTTCAGTACACAGAATGCTGCTGTAAATTTAAAGTATATACCTAAAACTATATAACTTAACTGATATCTTCTTTATCATTGGTTTAAATGATTTGAGACATCCAGTCAGTCCAACTGCAACATCAATGTCAGCATAGGACCGCCTGCCATCATCATCCTAAGAAGTGTATGTCTTTGCAGTCCCTTTAATCATGTCGAGCTCTGCAGTAGACAGGTGGTCACCCTGCATTCCAATCCAAACTAGGAAAGTGCAAATGAATGACCATTTAACTCACAATTCCAACTCAGATTAATCTTTTCCCAGTTAAATAAACCTGACGTCACAGCAATATGCCTGCGCACATGGTTAGCTGATCTCTCAAGGTTCTCTGCAAGTACTTTTAGTTTAATAATAGTAGTGTTTTTTACGTTATGATGTTATGACAACATACTTGCTGCAGCAACGTTTAACAAGTATGTTCGGTAGACATAGCTGTCGGAAGGCTATTGTACCTTGTAGCTGTCTTTGAACAAAATAAAAAACAGCGCTGCTGCTGGAATTCATGTTTTTCCAAACAGATGGAATGGAACTCATTGAGCCTGGAAGGGCAAACTAGCAACTTCTGAATGCTGCATTAGCCTTGTAATGTAGTGTAGCTACTATGTATTAATGCGGCGTCACTAAAGTGTGCGGGCCTTACATTGGAGTCCAGAAGGTCAATGCTGTCCAGGCTCTTGCTGCGGTGAATGCGTCCTTTGATGCGGCGCAGGGAGGGTTTCCCTTGGCTCATGGGCAGCGAGAGGGTGGAGGTGGCGGCCATCGCCATAGCACCGGCGCCACCAGTAGCACCTGCGGGCTCTGCGTCCGCAGGGGCACCCGAGGAGGTTGCATCGGCATCTTCTAAGGTCACCCTATGAACCCCGGGACAGGAGAAACAGAAATGACGTCAGTACTGTGCATGGAGACGAAGGCAGCCTCCATGAGAGGCCCGCGGTGTCGTTTAGTGGTGAATGAGCACCAGCTTTTCACACATACACGGCAAAGCATCAACTGCAGCAGGCAGCTTATTTTTTATTATATTCAGGGTGTAATGATTTGTTACTTGTGATCCTTTGTCAGTTATTTCAATACAACAACCTCACTACGTTCAAGATCAAAACACAACAGCTTCAGTAAATAGCGCTGGACACAGCCTTTGAGGTGAACAGAAACCTGGGATAAAAAAGGGGCCGTAAACTGTCCTCTCACTTCTTTTACTTTAAAGGACACCTTCACCTGTATAGCTGTAGCAGCATTCAAGGCAAGTGTGAATAAGTGGGTTGAATGTCAGCATGCAGCCTGCAGATGGATACTAGTATAAAACATCCACTGGTCTTCTATTATTAAGCCAGGATGGGCTGGCTGCACTTCCTACATGCCCGTTAAAAGGAGACTCCTACATTTCTGTCTAGAAGTACCTTTGTGGCTGTTTTTAAATGTCTTTTAGAAAATCTCAGGAAAAAACAGGATGTTTACACCACAGATCTGGGTCCTGTTTACCTTGTCCTTATTCAACAGCATAATCAAAACAAGAACATGTGCCGTGGACCGTGGCTGGAAATTTACAGTAGGAGCGTGCTGTAGACTGTAGACTATAATGTTGTCTGGAAGGGTTCCAAGGGCCTTTACGTAGCATTACCCTAATGCTGTTAAGTGTAGAGCTTTAGTGACATTAAGTAAATACAATAATGCTAACTTTTTAACATGTCTCTTTAGCTGTCATATTACTTATTCAGGTGTTTCATGGCATGTGTGCTAAGTACATTTAACCTATAAATTCTTTAAGATTCTATATTGTGTTTGTTGGGGTGAGTGCAAGTGCAGACTAAACGAGACATTGGAAGCACGTGTAAGAACACAAAGTATGACCAAGAGACTTTTCACAAGACTTCGCTCACCCACATACGACAAACAAGAAACAATGAAACACAGCGCTAAGCGCAAACAATAACCGACAACCCGATTCCCAAAATCACCCCATACATATACCCTCGTCACAGGCGCACAGGATGAGGGATTAGAGGGGATTGTGTCTAGGTGTGGTCGGGTGTGGTCGGCCGCAGACCGCCGCAGACCGAAGGACAGCAGCCCACACCGGCGAGATCGAACAGGAGGGGGGTGTGCCGTCCGTAGGCGCAGCGCTGGACGTTACAGATACATCAAAGAGCACTGTATTTATTTACCTTTATGGCCTGCAAAATCGTATGGATTGTAAAGTGGCTTTATTGAGCAGTGGTTCAATAAAGAAGACAAAAAAAAAGTGTTTTGACAACCGACAGCGACTTGCAAGTGAGCTGGCAAGGGTTCAGTGTTTTACTCAGCATTTCAACAGCACACGGCTGTTGTGGGGGTCAAATGAGAGACATTGACAATGATTAATGGAATATCTCTGCTACTATAACCTCTCTATACCACTGCTTCTCGTAGGGAGTGTTATATTTACACTCGCATAACAATGCATTAATTTACCTAGCAGTAATGTGTCATTTTTATCCCCTGTAAATGTCCCCTGTAAATGTCTTTCTCTAAAGACAGGAGGCCAGTCTTCAGAGAAAGCAGCCTGCTGCTGCTGTACTTGCCTGTGCTCTGAAGCCCAGCAGATAACTTCTCAGTAGAGTCCCCTGGAAATCTAGATCCTCTCTCCTTTGATTTTTAATGGACACTTTGATTCAGCATACACATTGATGTTAGTTTACACCCTACCATGGCAACACATGGAGAAGCTTTAAGAGCCCACACATGACAGCAATAGCCACTGGGCCCTGCAGCGCCCAGGCCTGATGTAACGAGAAGCTTGGCACGCCCATGCATGTTTGAATTCACTCCAAGACTTTCTCCAAGACTGGAGACACTAACTTTCTCCATACCTCACTTTATACCACCTGTTGCTCACTTTGTATGCCAACCTGAAATGAACCTGTAAGTATTAAAGTAAAGTATTTATCATGTTCTCATACTTTGTTTACTAATTAACCACAAAAAAACCAATACCAGCCAGTTGTAAAGAAACAGAGACAATTACATGTCAAAAAAAACATCAACATTGAAAACAAGCTTTTCTGTTTGGTCCAGAGAAGCCGAAGAGACGCATATTGGCAAATGTATTAGACATTAAGCTGGATGCCTGGGGTGGCGTGAAGACATATGGCTGCTCACTATGCTGCTGTCCTATCAATGATTTACCATCAGTGATGCTTCAGGATTTTAGAATGATATATGGAACCATCCAAGACCGTGAATTAGGCACAAACTTGCTGGCGGTGCAGATATAAACAACTTTCACTTTCCACCGCCTCTGGAAGAATAAGGCACATTTGACAGACGGGTGTGCACTTACAATGTCTCCCTCAACTTGCTCCTTGAGGCCCGAACAACACGAATGCCTCAACCACATGTTACAAAAAGACAGGAATAGGAAGAAACATTAGGCATTAACTGTAGTGAGTGGTGAAGTTTATGAATATTGCATGAGGATTTGGCCCAAAATAGAGACTGCCGCTCTGCTCGGGATTTAAGAGGTCAGCAGCAAAGCTCATCCCAGCAGGGCATACATGTAACAGTAACAGCCTAACATCACACGTTACGTCCTAGTAGTGTTTACATGTTACAGCACAACATCACATATACTGTGCAACATCCCAGCAGTGTATACTGTACATGTTTTAGCACACATATAACATATGCTCGACGATTCTTACACACACATTCAACATGCAACATTCAACTGAATCCTATTCTACCTCTTTCGTTGTATTACGTAATGATCTGTTCTTATCTGAAGCATTTAAGAATGTGAAACATTACTGGTTCTTGGAATGCCACTCAAGGCACTCAAGGCAACATATCTAGCTCTAGTAAATGCCAAGGTCACTGTTTTACTGCTTTTACTTATGATGACTGGCGTGTTATCGACAAATGTTAATTATGGGTCGTTTTCGATAAAAGCGTCTGCTAAATGACAAAATGTAAATGTAATGTATTATCCCACTATCCACATATGGCACACTAATTTTAAGATAAAAATTATTGGCCTCTCAGAAGAATCATCTCTGACTGTGATCCCTATCCTGTCAGATTAAAAACAAACCATCAAAACAGTGATGTTGCCTATACTAAACATAATGTTGGGAGGGTGGTTTTACAATGCCTAATATCATCTGCAGCTTGTCAGTGACTTATCCCAGCAATTAGTTATAATTGATGCCTACTAACAAATGTCCCGCTGACATTGTTATGCAAGAGACAAGATCAAATGTCCCACACAGTAAAGCTCCTATTCCACTTATTAAGATGTAATCTGCCCAGGCACCTCTCTAGCATGTTCACAAATTTCTTAAATGAAATTATCCCCCTTCCATAATATTGTTTTGTTTAACGAAACACCGCGTAAATTTCAAATGCAACCAAAACATCTACTTTAAAATGGAGGAAATTGAGGGAGGTTGACATTATAAACATGATTTTTGATTTAATGAGAAAACAATATATTAAAATTTGCATATTTGATAGATTAGCATATTTCTTAAAATAGGTTACTTAAAATAAACAAAATATTTTTTGTCACACAAATTCAGATGGAGGTTCTAGCATGACAAACTACAAGAGAACAGCAGCTTTGTAAACTGTGAGCTACCAGGAAACCAAACTTGTAAATCAATATCAGCTATTACAATTTATGTTACGCATGAGGATGTAAAAGCTCTGTAAAAGCTGTAAAATCTCAAAAAGCTCAAAAGTTTTTTTTTTTAAACCAAGCCATCTAAGCCTAGGCAAAAATACTGTCACAGTAAGCTAGCTAGCACTGACAATTGTCCTTTTAAAACAGGGGGCCATCGGTAAGAGGGTTACATCTTCCAGGTACCTCAGGTATTTTGTTATGACAGCTCCACATACACTTTGCAGAACAATCACGTCCACTTACAGACGCAAAGCAAACAGAGCAAACGCAGGTGTGTCTAATATCCATTCTGACACATTCAGGCAGCAGGGCTGGCACACCAGACAAAAAACACACAGACACACAAACACACATTCACGCACATCCGCCTGATGACATTGTTCTAAGGAATCAATCTTCATGTGAAACGCACACACATAGCCGATAGCCACCATGAGCAGGTGTGACGTAACATGTAAACACACAAAGAGCCAGAGACAACTGGGGGATGGGGAGGCTCAGTGCAAGGAGGGTGGAGAATAGTGGAGGTAAAAGGAGTGAGAGACGGGCTCAGAGAGAGGAGGAGGAGGAGGAGACAGTCAAACAGGGGGACAAAGGACAGGGGAAACTGTCAGCATATGGCTCAGAGGTCCTCCTAGCTGGCCTGGCACTGCTTGACCATCCATCTGGAAGTTATGCGCATGCATCATTCTGCCCAGGGGCCCCTCCCACTCCAGGGAAGAAGCAATGATGACAAAGGCATGACACATTCAATTTTAGTCAATTGTGAAATTAAATGATTAGAACACCAAAAAATACATCTGAGTTGCACTATATTGTGATATCTGGTAACAAACCTTGGAATGATTTGGAGAAAACAAAGCAAATGATTTGCTTTGTTTTCTTCGAAGTGGCCTTTTGAAAGCCACCTGCACAGCAAAGCACTGCAGGACAGAATCTGTGGCGGGATCCTGTCTCCAATTAGGCCAGATAGCCTGACAGATGGACAGACAGGATTAGGCATATAGACATGTATCACACAAAGCGTGCCAACAGTTGCGTTTCAACCCTGCGTGACCCCTGTGGAGAAGAGGATAACAGGCTTCGCAGGGCCATGACTGAGTTGGCATCAAAACATCCAGCATACATGCATACAGTAAACAGAAATACACATACAGGCAGAAAGTGATATATTCTACAAAACAAAAGGAAAGTAGGCTGGGTTGTAGTAATGTGTCGTTCGCAAACGATTAATTCTTTTTGAACGAGTCTTTGTACTGACTCAAGTCTATGATTCTTTTTGAAGCAGAGTAGAAGTATAACCTGTGTGAAAAAAAGGTTTTTAAACCTTATTTTAAAATGCATCATTCGACATAATTGCTTCACTGTTTCATATAGGCTACCTAACATAAGCAAAGACGTGTGTTACTTTTTGAAGCTTAGGCCTATAATAATGTGATTATATTAATACACAATAGCAAACTGACATATGGCTAGCTAGATAGAACCAGATCCAACCAAACTTCTATACTCACACACACTGACCCAAACAAACAAAGGATCTGCTCAAGTGGCTACTACCACTAGGGACTAGGGGTGCAACGGTTCTGATCCAAATCACTTACTCCAAATAACTTTAGCCACAATTGCCTGCATCAATATTATATGTATACTGCTTGGAAATATTTACACTATAATTAGTTAACTGGCCATGATCTGGCCAATTATCAGAGGGAAAAGCTGTAACAAATTAAAAAATATATAAAAACTCTGTGGTAATGGAGTGTTAAACACTCAAGCCTCAGTTCACTATTATATGTGCTGGTGTAGAGTTTGGGAGAGGAGGATCGGCAACACAGCAGGACCACACAACATCTGCTTGGCATCTGTTTTGCAGACACCTTGCTCTTACCCAGATGTAGAGAAGAGCCCTCCAGGCAGCTAAGGGTGAGTGTTAGCATCCACTAGACTAGAGCACAGTTCTGCTATCCTAAACTGATGTTGTTTCCACTCAAATTAAACTTCAAACCTGTATAGAACAGGTTGGAAGGGTTTTGATTTGTCTTTTTTGGGTTTGGTTTTTGGGTTTTAATTTGTCTTTTTTCATAAAGAGATGTCACATTAGTTGCCACTAATACAAAGAAACAGTTTGTATTATATAGGGACTGATATTTTGGTACTGAAGGTTTTTAACAAGTTAAGGTTTTTAAACATTTTTAATATAAGACAGAACGTTTCTTTAAATAAATAGATAAATAATGATTAAATATGACCTAGAACAAGACGAGTTGACTTGAGCGGTGACCTAAAGAATTATATTTTACAAGCAAGTAAAGCATGTTACAGAGCCAGACCCAAGGTGCAACTGAATTGAGATTCACTGGTATTAAATGTAGGTAATTCAGATACAGTCTTAGGTTGAAGTCAGGCGGTCCAATCCTGTAATTGCTGTTTGTGATGTTATAAATCATATAAACCAATAATATAGATGGTGGTAACTTTAGCAATGGGATTGCACAGATTGTTGCTGCTTTTATAGAACTGGCCAGATGTGGTAGTGAGCTACTTGCTGATCTGGTTAGGTAGCAATGGGTTAGTGGGCTTCCGTATTGTGAAACTCTGTGTTTATCTGTTGTGCTGTGTTATTGTTATTAAAAAGATGGACACCCAGTCCCCATCAGTATACCTGTATACTGTACGTAGCAATACATTGTTACAGAACTACTGGTATTATTTATCTGTATACTGTTTATAATAAAAGTGATATTGATAAATAATATTGGTAAGTATTTTAATTAGGAAAACTTTAGTCAAAGATATGAAAATATTAAATATTTCTTCATCAGGTGAAGAAAATGTCACGATACTGAAGGGTAGGAAAGGGATAAAGTGTGGATTCCAACTGTCATGCCCCACTCCATATGGAGTGCGGTGGTGATGGGCTCCATCTTGTCATCCTGCTGTGAGCCACAGTGACAGTCATGATTCACCAGGGCCCAGAGATTGTGACTCACAGACCCTAGAAGTCATAGCTGCTCGACATCTTGCTCTGACCAGCGGATATAAGTGTCTGATATGCTTCTGTTACTACGACGCTGTCACGCAGCCATTACCGGGCACTCACAATGTAATATAAAGTATGAAAAAAAAGCTCATGTTTGATTCGTCTGTTAATAATGGCCATTTAATATTGTCAGGTAATGTCAGGCCTTACCACACACACAAGTGGGGTTTTACAGTTAGGGATGCTAAATGCTTTTGGGGGCGTAAGAAGCGTGCAGAATTCACGACACTTGGTGATTGGTATGTTTAATCTGTTCAAAGGTCTTTTTTCCCCACTAGTTGTTGGTGTTCATGGTTGGGTTTGTTATAAGGCTCTTGAAAGTTTGTGCAGCAAAAACACGCCCATATATTGTTTATAAAACAAATTCATAATGCTGTTGATTATTGTAGTACAGTGTTTATTTTCCTCGCCAAATATTAGCATTGCCGTTAGCTTGCAAATCTGTAAGCAATCATATCACACACACACACATGCACAGAGATACAGATAGTCATGCATTCGCATGCACTGACACACAGACACAAACACAGGATGCTGAGAGTGTTTATATATGTGTGTGTGGTCAGGGGGGGGGCACAAGAATAAACCCTCTGTAATCTGTTCCCTTTAGTGGCATAAACCATCTGAGAGGAGATTACAACTGTAAGAACATGCGAGTTCCTAATGGCCAGAAACACACACACACACACACACACACACACACACACACACACACACACACACTATCTCGCACATTTGAGTTTAGTGGACATTTTCGGAGTACAGAGAGATACAGAATAAGTTTGTACGGTTGTCAAATCATGACTCCTACTTCAAGAGGCTTTTCACCTTTTGACTTTAACTGGAACAGGCTTTAAGACTTTAGGGTAACAGAGAGAGAGAGAGAGAGAGAGAGAGAGAGAGTGTGTACTGGTAGTAATGATTAACATGACAGGCCTGGGTCCAGAACCCTGGCTCCTGCTGAGGTAAGTAACACACAGCATTGTCAGTTTGGAGGAGATTACGCTTCATAGGAGGAGGGGAGGAGGGAGGGGGGCACACAGAAGACCTGCTAAAGTGAGCCCCGGGGGTCTGTTTGGTGTGTTTGCTAGGTCCAGAGCCAGGGACCCACACGACACACAACATGTCCCAATCATTTAATATTAGGCTGTTCATGTATTATGCAGCTATGGTTTGAAGCTAATTAATATGAGGTATTAATACACAAATGGTCTGTTCTCAAAAGTAGCTTTTTTTTCTTGATCTTAGGCCCGTCCACACATGGGCGTGAAACCACACTCACATCTGTGGATAAAACATGCAAGAACAAAGACATCAAGAAGACAAAACACACACACACACGTACAGACAGGTGCACACAGTTTAAACGGGATGTGGTCTGGCTCAGCTTCTTTTTTCCTTTCGTACGGTTATCTGGTTTTAAGGGCCGTTGTACCTTCACACCTCTCTGTAAAGGGACCAGTGTCATATCCAAGTCATGGACAAGTCCCTCACAGCACCATTGGAAACAAACACAAGCAAGCAAATACCTTTCTCCAGCACAGGACTCATGCTTTATTGAGCTGTCTTGCATCTACGCTCTATAAATAGCAAGCTTTTCCATAAACTGCAGCCTGTAGTTCCCACACAGGAATCATCTATTCATTACAATAAATAAAATGTAATGCCACTGTATCTGGGAATCTGGTCATTTCTGTGGATTAGAGGAGGAAACATTTATTGTGTATTGCAAATGTATAATGTGCTTGGGATTCTTTAGCTATCTGAAATATTTATTACCAAAGTATATACAGTATATTGGGACAAAGTATAGTAATATTATGATTAGATAGAATAGAAGTCCGATAGCAACTGATCTTTTCCGACACAAAATACCACAATGTTTGACTACATGATTTGGGAGCAGGTGGTTTTTGATCCATACAGCTGCATGGTGAAAAATACATGGGTGGTAAATGAAATTAGACTTCAATAAAGCCTAGATTAAATTAGGAGGAAAGCTTGAGATAGACCTATAAACAGAAACACACACACACCGGATTTAATGAGCCAACCAGCATCACTCCTACACATCTAAGTGATAAGAGAAGGGGTTTTAGCCACGATTTTTAAATAATAATCACATCTCACTAAGTCCCAAAATAGTCATAGTAGCCTAACTGAAATTAGACTCATCATAAATTTATTTCTCACGTTTCAGTAATGAATGGACTGTGTGAGAAGCAAATGGAAACTATAAATAACCAGAAAATGGAAACTAATGCATTATTAATTACATAGAGACTAAATCAATACACCTGCTCTATCTTTGCCGACTTGATAAAAGATATCTTACAGTAGGCCTGCACCCCACTGTTAAAGAAGACACATCTCTGTGGGCTACATACGTCAAAAACATAATAATGCACGCAAATAAACGTACAATACACGCTGAGAGATGACGCTGGATACAAAACCAGATATGGAGAGAGAGAGAGAGAGAGAGAGAGAGAGAGAGAGAGAGAGAGAGAGAGAGAGAGAGAGAGAGAGAGAGAGAGAGAGCGAGAGACTGGTCTGACTTCCGCAAACAGCTGCTGAGCTCAGTAGCCTACAGATCCTTTCCATGACAACGAGGATAACAAGCCACTTTTTAACACGCAACACAATAGCAGTGGCATTATAGACTCCTGCCTCCGTCTACCCCTCTGTCTCAGTACGCTATCACAGAAGGCAGCAAATGCACACGGACTACATTCAAAATACTACTACCTTGTGCCTACAATTCTCTCGGCACTCACGCCACACGCACACAAAAAGATCCTCCCCCTACTCACCACATCTGTCTCTTAGTAGGGAGGCAGTCTTTGTTGGAGGCTGTCACTCCCATGGCCATCTGCATCACCGTTATGTATTTCTGGTACTTCATATTGTCCACTACTACTTCTACTACTCCAGGGAATCCGCGCACCACAAAAGCAGCCTAGGTGAGCGTTCATTCAAACGTCTGTTATTGTCCCCTGGCGTCCGCGGCTGGCAGCTCCGGCTTCAGCATCAAAACGCCATTTCCACGTCTGAACGACTGACAGGGACAATGTTCCCCAAGGAGCTCAACAAAAGGTGCCATGCCACCGGAACCCATGTCTACACTGACTCTGTAATCCCATTAGAGCTCAGAAATAGATGGGCTAATCCATTCAGTCTTAGTCAGGAGCAAGTCATTGTTTTGGTTCTCCCTGTGGTGGCACTTTTTCTGTGGCGAAAACAGACCTGGTGGTCACAATGTCCGCGGCGGTTAGCAGCGGCGGCACCCAAACGTCTGTGTGAGGTACTGTAGGAGAGCAAAGCGTCCGCGTGTTCAACGAGAGAGAGAGGGGGGGGGGGGCGAGAAGGAGTGACACGCGGTGGGGGATTTCGAGAATCAGAAGGAGGGGAGGATGGTGTTGTTGGGGTGGAGGCGTAATGGTCTGAGAGAGGGGTCGCCACATTGTCTGCTCTGCCGTGTATCTCACCAGTTAAATTGGAAGCAGAGATATTATATTTGTGTCTCTCTCAGACACGTGAGGCATAAATACAGCATTAGTGTAGGGGTTATGAGATCGTGATCCATGTGATCACAGTATAAACCTTATGAGAGGACGATGCTAGGAGTGTAGGGTAAAAAAAACATTGTTACATTTCATGAATTTTTAATAATAAATAGGCTACATTCCATTATTTTTATAGTTCTATGCTACGTTCACAATATATAGGCTATATATATACAGTATGGCCTGCAAAGCCTAATACATGAATGCATAGAAATATTTCAAATGCTAAGATCCATAGACTCAAGGATATTTTATGTTTATGGATTTTTATGGTTACTTTTGTGTTTTGTGGTCAAAATAATATGCCCGAATAAATATCAATCCCATTAAATCTGGTAAATTACGAGGTCCTACTATGTTGGTGTCCTCAAGAGAGAGGCTTGTTTTCAACTGTATCTACTGACCTTGTTTATTTAATCCCTTTAAGAAGCCTTGTTGTAGTCTGACTGCAGGAGTACGCTAACCAATCCCATTAGTTCAATTAAACTGTGTTAATCTGCAAACCTACTAGAGAGACAGATTTGAGAGGAGAAACAGTTTTAATCATACATACGGTGATCTCATTGGTGTTACTTAATGCTTGTCACAAGCATGTGCCAGTGGCTGGTTTACTGAAGGATTGAATAGAATAGAATAGAATAGAACGAATAAAATAGAATAGAAGAACACACACACACACACACACACACAAACCTGTAGGCTAAATGAACACATAGAAGGCCCATCTAGTCAATAGTAGCAACTGACCTGTCTGAAATTACAATTTAAAGCTACAGATATGATTAAATGAATGTAAGGAGTCATAACCACTCCTGTTTCATGTTTGTATTTGAATGTGATCTTTTGTATATGCTCTCAGTGTTAATTCTCATCGAAATGAGTGAGGGTTAAACGGTGTCAAGACTGATGAGGAAGCACTGCCTTGAATGATTGATCATTGATTGGGAGTGTCAAAAAGGACTAACAAAATCCTTATAGTGCACACTTAGCACACTTTCTGTTAATTCTACACTATACTGTATGTTATATGATTAGAGTGTCCCTGCCTCTTACGGGTACATCTACCATTGAATCATCATGATAGCCAACAGACACACATTAAACAAGCGTCAGGTTACTTGTATTTTAGTGTTAGCGGGTGACAGTTCACAGAGTCTGTTTCATGTGCCAATCAATTCAGTTATTGATTCAGTGTCAGATTTATGTCCCCTGTAAATATGAGTCCTGACTGAGTCCTCAAGGGCAAAAGGGACATCACTAGAATGCATTTGCGACGTTATATAGGCAACGCACGCCTATGGTGTGTCGTGGTGCGTGATGAAACAGTGTAAACACAGTGACTGTCTATAAGCCCATTAGCAACCTACCATTAACTAAGTCTTCATCTGTGTATCTGTGTCTATATCGATGTGACTCACAATGAATACAAATTGCACTTCATGTGTTGGAACAGTGCTGTATATCTAGAATATTAACGCAGTGGTTTCGGAGGGCGGACACGTGTGAGCCGCCACGTCCGTCCGTCTGCGTGCAGCTGGGGAACAGCATAAGCGTTTTCCGAGGAACGCAGCTGGGTACCGGCGAAGGACATCCTGGACCCTGCCCTGGTCACAGACTTCCACCAGCGACGCCCGGACCTGCCTGCTCCACGACCTTGAGGTTGACCCTCACACCGGCGAGAGGCGTCGCGCCTGGTGGTGGTGGTGGTGACGGGGGGCACTGTATAACGTCAGGGGAGTCGCACCCAGGGGAGGTGCACCTCCTCCCCGTTCTACCTCACCGGCGTACTAACTATCGGCCTCAGCGCACCCCAGCTACACACCGGACTTCCATTCATCAATCACTCACATTCATTGATTGCACCTGTTGTGTTGTGGAGGTATATAATGTCTGGGTTTGTTTGGGGAACGGTGTTGGTTCTCGTCCACTTGCACCTGTACTCGGCCCACTTCATCCCGTTACACACAATAAAAACAGGCAGGCGGCCAGGCCAGGTAACTCCTGCTGCGTGTATAAAGCTGGTGAGCAGCTGGTAGGGAAGGTCACTGGAAAACTGCTGTCATCAACACCGCTTGATACTAGTGCGCACACCAACACCATAAGAAACGCCAGAAATCTCTGAATCACTATGAAATCCCTTGGTGAAGAAGAACTATTTTTAGCTTTTACATGCGAGGAGGATGGTGTCACACACACATGTCCATGTAGCGTATATTCTTTTGGGGGTTTTCAGGGACCTGGTTTTGCTCATCACGGCCCCGTTGTTGCAAAAAATAATGGACTTTTATTTCAAAGGTACACTCTTCGATTGAGTTAAAGAGCCCCAGGAATCCCAAATGTCCTCCTTAGGGTCACAGTTTAGGTTTTGGGAGGTGGGAGGTGGCAACCAACACAGTGTTATTGTGACGCTGTTTTAAATGAAAGACTTCTGAAGAAAACGATAAGAATTGAGTTTTAGGAATTGAATCCTTTTACCGTGTCCGGACCCAGACTGAAGGGAAAGAGTTCCCCGCAGCAGGAGTCAAATTGTGTGACGCACAAGGCACAGTAGGCCCTCCAGAGGATATCTGGATGTCATTTACTGGTGCGCGGTGAATCTGACTGGGATGCGTAGGTGGGTTTCTGTTGGCAACGTCTCCTCCTTATTCCTTAGTCCTTAGTCCTTATTCCCCGACATCCCATGCCAAGTGGTGCCTTAACTCCCAGTGCACTGTAGGCTTATTTGTTTCTCATTCACTTTCCCTCCCCATGCTCTAACAAGCCATTGTTTACACTGAGTGATTACTGAGCTGGCTCAGCAGTGAGTCTTAGTAGAGTATATTCCTATGTCTATCTTACTGTATACCTCGGAATTTGATTTAATCTGTTCGGATTTAACTGCTGTGCAACTACGTCATTATCACTCGAACTGGATTTGTTGCCCAAAACACAACACAGTCCCAGTCGTCAGGTTATGGGTCAGCCGCTGAGAAAAGGGGGCGGTGAGATTTCCCTCAGCAACTACAGGAACAGCAACTACCCAAAACGTGTTGATTCCCCAGGTGCCATAAATGACACTATCCACTGGGCTCCGGCCACCATTAATCACATGACTAACAGAAGCCAGATTAAATCTGTAGCCTTGGATTCTCTCTCCCTATATCTCTTTCTCTCACTTCCCATGTAAACCAAAAGCAACAAATAAAAAGAGGGAAACACATGCATGTATAGGCTACCCATCTGCGAGCGTAAGCACAAAACCCTGCTCTGAGTGGGGCTGCGTGTCAGGGTCCACCTGCTGCTTGTCACAGCTCATCCCCCCATACGGGTGGGATGTGTGTCTCCCCTGCGCAGCGCTCCGTCCTCATTAAATGCTCCGTTGCAGTCCGTCCTGTAACTCAACACTCCACTGCAGCCCTTCCGTAGCGTAGTGCCAGTGGTTGCATCACCACAGGGCACAAGATTCAGTACGTTCTCAGGTCTACAGTAGGCTTGAACTGAGCCACCAACATTTGTGGGGAGGATTCTGAATTGTAGAAAAAAATCCAAATCCAATTGTCAATGGTAATTTCAAGCATTCAAAATGTTATGAATTCAATAATTATAACGAATTAGGAGCAGCAAGATTAAAATGAATTGAACACAGTTATAGTTTAGATTTCAATTGGCGACTAAATATTAGACCTAGGACAGTACTGTGCCCACCTCAACAACTGCATGTCTCCATCTAAATACTGTACCACATAAGAGAGTGAATTAGCTATCAAAACAAGAAATCAATAAAGAAAAACAAACATGAGAAGCCCATGTGAAATCAAATGGGCAAATTTGCCAACACATAGGGCTGTATGTTATTTTGCTTCTTCCTCAACATTTCTACCGTGTGTGACTTCTATTTTTAGTGTCTGGGTTTATAATTATTTATTGTTTAGACAATCACACCCATCAACAGGGGGATTGTATAGGAAATAGCATTAGCCATTGATTAAAATGATTTTGCCCATGACATTTTTAGCGGCAGCCATGTTGGCCTCTCAGTCTTTCTCCAAGGCGGTTGCTAAGTAACAGATGATTCTAAATTCTGGATTTAACTACCTGGCCAGTATTGTGGTATGAAGCTGTGCCCCTATACAGACAGAGAAAACACACAAACAGACACTGAGAGGACTGTTTCTACTGTTTATGCCAACTGTGCACTGTTTTTGAAATAGGGTTAAAGGGGAGTGCAAACCACTCGGCACTGAGGTTCAGGAGGAGTATGCTCTGTCAGAGATTCAATGCTGAAGAACAACAATGTATTTGTATTGCAAATTTCCACCACAGGGGCAAGATCGAGGAATGTACCAGTACAGTGTCAGCGGGTGTTGTTGCTGACGGTGAAACCCAAAACACAGTAAAAGATAACTAGACTAAGTCAATTCAAGAGAGAGGGGGAGAGTCAATAGTAACGCCAGTCAACTGAAGAGCGAGGGAGAGAGCGGCAACGCTAGTAAGGATAGCGGCCATGTTATAATGCCTGCTGCCAATGCCAAGACAGTGATTTATGGATCAGCTACACATGGGGAATGTAGAAAACCTGGAGTGTTCCACAGACAAATACAGCACAATAAGGCAAAGAAACAATAGTTCATATGTGTGTATATATACAATGTGCAGTTCGTATCAGAAGGTGAAACCCTGCGGTCCTTTATTACAGGTCAGTTGGGATAAAAAACAATTCTTCTCCTGTCCTCTATCCTCCCACTGTCACCTTTACAAACAGCCTGCCAGGTGCCAAGCTCCCCTAAGTGTCTCACTGAAGCCCCGGTTTTGCTGAGGTAGCAATGAACATGGATCCTGAATGCATGTGGGGATCTCTCCAGTCAAAAACACGCATTAACATGAACCCATAATGTTCAGCACATCCCTCTATATTCATATTTACAGTCTATACAGTCCTTTATATTTATATATATATTTGTCTTTAGGCCTATTGAGAACCTCAAATCCATAGAGCAGATATGGTGTTTGCATTAGTCATTGCTTGAACTTTTACTGAACTTCACTTAAAACAATTCACATCACCAATGACAGTTTGAAAGGTCTGCTATACACAGGTTAGATATCTAACAAAGGCATGGAGGTCATAACTATATGGTCTCATGTACCATGTATCATGTACCCAGTAACTGTCTACACGATACAGTATACATGCTTATTATTATTTACATCATACTATAAGTTATGACTACACCTACAAATTTACTGTACTGCTCCAGCTGCAAGTAGATACCTGGTTCTAATGCAATGGTACGGACATTGCAGCGGACATGGTACAGTATATTGAAATAACACATTTTGTCACCATTTTGAAATATATATACAGTATATAGATATATATATAGTTGATGTGAGCAATGCTGTTGCAGTATTGTAGCGTAGTTGAACAGCATTTTTTTCCCGATTTACAATAATATACATATACTGTAATATACTGGATCTTTTCATTGACTTCATTTGAAGAATAAAGGCATAATCAGCGACAAACAATTTCTTGTGATCCAATCAATTTCTTCTGGATTGGTATTTATTTACTTTGGTTCTATACTTGCTACAATATGGATGTCTAGAATATGGATGTAACAACACTAATATTACAAATATTAGTGTTGTTACATCCATATATATCAAAAGACATGATTAAAATAATGTCTTTGCATTCAGTTATGGGAAGCTGTCGATCCTCAAACTGTCAGTGTGAGAAAATCCTATACTGTACAATCCACATAACCACTAACTAACCCAAATAAATAAAGATTTAATTAGTGGTTTATGGTGCTGATTGGTCAAAGACAAATTGTCTAGTTTGATGACAAGTTTTAAACTATACCACGGCTGAATAGTGTGTGGAGGAATTTGTTATGTAAGGATACACTTCACCAAGACAACCTTACTCCGCCCATGCATATAGCTGCCCTCTCACTGTGATGTGCATGACAGAGCATTACACACCTCATACAAGAGGCTTCTCGGGTCATTGCATGTAACATGGCATCCAGGGCTGGGTCACATACATAAGAGTGTCTTGTCGCCCACAGGAGGACCTTTGAGTGAGCGAGCAAGTGAGCATTGAGTGAGAGAGAGCGATGTTGGCATGCACGAGCAAGAGAGAGAGAGAGAGAGAGAGAGAGAGAGAGAGAGAGAGAGAGAGAGAGAGAGAGAGAGAGAGAGAGAGA
>JAODLI010008933.1:2505-26615 GCA_027575585.1 Percopsis omiscomaycus | reverse complement strand
AGCATTTGTGTATTACAATTACGTAATTTAGCAGACGCTTTTATCCAAAGCAACTAACCATTACATGCTGCTTATTACATGGAGCATAGGCGTCTTGCTCAAGGATGCTTACAGGTAGGCCAACTCTGGGACTTGAATACACAACCTTCCGTCGATCCAACACCTAGACCACTAGACTATCCTGCCCCCCTGTGTATTGAGAGTATTGTCTACACCGTTTCCTTTCCTCTTTGTTATTGCTGTTAATATCCTATAGTAAAAGACCGTAGATACATGGCAGAGTTCATGTGGTGATTGTGTGTCCATGGCTCTGTATGTTAAGTGGGTGGTGCCGGATACAGTACGTTTGCATTTATGACAAAACAAACGTAATATGTAATATGAGCAGTGAAACTCAGATTACAAAAAATTCAACTGTTGAATGTACCTGGTCTCTAAAATAAGCTCTAACCTGTTAAACCCATAGCTGTAGTTTAAATATGAATATGAACAGTGAAATAGAATATATTTCTAGATGATGTTAGTATTAATTTATTTTATTAATTATTAATTATTTAGAACATAATTGGGGTTGAAATTAATGTCCCTAGTCATACAACAAGAGTGCTCACCAATATATATATGAATATGTTAGATGTGTCATTAAAACGTCTAAAAGTGTCTTACATTTGTCTAAACACTATATTTTAACACTAGCAGGTTCCATGAAGCTCATGTCATGACAAAGTGAAGCAGTGCTAACATTAAAGCACACATGCAGCTATTTTCAACAGTTCACTGTTTGCTTATTTGCTTATTTTCTAAAGTACCCACAAATCAAAAAGAGGTTTGCTTGTTAATACGGCCCCTAGTCTTCCATGTACTATATTACAGAGGAAAGACACCAAAGGGCCAAGGTTCTGTGTAAAGAAGCGCTAGAGACCCTGGCTTAATCTCAAACCAAGATCTAAATTAGATACATATAGACTAATTATTGTTACAAACATGAAGGAAACTTGCACAAAATATCACAAAGGTTGCAGCATCTTCTCCAGTCTCACCTGCGAACACATTTTTAAGACGTGCCGACCGGTGACCTACGCAATGCCAGGAAATAAACCACCGAGCACCAGAAAGCAAGCCACTGTGGGAGTTCTGTTACTGAGAAGAGGACACAGAGGGCTCGACTGCACCCTCTGATTCTCTCCCTCATATTTTGGGACACTTGTCAATATGGTGGTGCATGACCACACGTGAACACACAAACTGAAGGCAAAACTGAACTGGTTCTCTGTTGGTCTTCTAATTGGAGACAGACTGGCACCTGGAACACCGGGGTATGACATTGAGCTGCCTGGAAGTTAATTGCAGTCACCTGTTCTGACAAGAGGACAATGAAATGCAGTGACAGACACCTACATAAAAAGGCTGATTCAATATGTATTTGACTAAAAGGTGACCCTTGACACTTTCTGAATTTAGAATATTAATATAGAACACTGCTCATTAAATAAAAGGTTCACTTTCCAAGCCAGACCATATTCAAATGTTGTTTCCCATAGTAAAGTTTAATTGTGCATTATATAGCTATTTACAAACTCTGCTGGGCTCACTCTCACTGGGCTTATAATGTAGCTCAGTGGGGAACTGTTCTAAGTTTTCATGACTAATCTCTTTTTTAGGTGCAAACTATACTTTTTTTTATCAGATTTCATTCCTTCATCCTTGCTGGAAACAGAAAGTTATAGATGGAAAGTAACCTTCTGTAGCTGATGCTAGACACTTGTTTATGTTTGTTTAATGAAGACCTGTCTATACTACACTACGCGTTTCCTGTTTTCAAAAGAAGGAGAGGGTTTATATACACTGAATGAGGTCTATGTTGAAAACTGAACATATCCCTTATAGGTCAGTAGTTCTAAGGGCCATGTCCTTATAATAGCATCACATGATGGATCATTCAGTATTCTTCAAATACTGACTGTACAGTGCAAGACTGAGGCTTGAATAAAGAACACATTTGTTTTCTATGTCCTATTGCAGCCCTTAAGGTAAGGGATAAATATAATATCTGTCCAGATGAGGAAGGTCAACTGGTGTCACTTAGTTAAACTGGCTGCTCAAGAGTTAAATGAACAGAAAAAGGACAAACATCGCTCCTGTTTGGGCATCGATTGCTGGATTGGAGCCCATTCATAAAAATTCATAAAAAGATTTTGTTGTAACATTAAATATACTAAAATGTGGGACGGCCCCATATAATCTATGGGAGAGAAGTCTTCAGGCTTGATTTACTGTATGTATGAGGGGAATTACCTTGAATTGGATTCTAGTGATTTTGTTTTAATGTATCTTTATTGTGGCGTTGGGGAAACACCAGTAGACACCACGGCCACAGGAGGCAGCAGTAGGGTGCAACTCAGGGTTTATTCAAAAATGGTAAACAAAAGGCAAAAAGGCTGTTGCTGATGCCTGCCAGATGGGGGTGTAATAATCCAGTCCAACCAGGGCTCCTGGGTGTGGCGCTGAAGGCAACCCCACTGGCGGCGACATTCGGCGGTACGTGACGGCATTGTACTAAATATACTTAAAGACAAATTGACGAAGGAGCTACATTTTCAGTGATGTTCATGGATTTGACCATCAAGAAATAGAGCCGTGTTCTAAACTTTGGCGTCAAAACTGAATTTACATTTACATTTGCATGTACAGCATTTAGCAGACGCATTTAGCAGACACTTTTATCCAAAGTGACTTAATTCATGCATTTGTCCATAGTTGAATAGGTCATACACATGTAAGCAAACAATATTCTGTTAGAATAATGACAACAGTCATCAGGGATAGCTTAGTTATACATTTCACAACATAAATTACCTACTAACAAACCTCAAAATAATTGCTAACCGCCTAAACACCAGCAAAGTGCTTAATCTTTTAAGAGCTGATGCTAACATAGAGCAGGAAAGAGAAGACATGCTTTTTTATGAGATAGACAGAAGATAAAGAAAGCTTTGGTTAATGGGAGTGCTATGAGGTAGAGAGGTCAGTGGCCTGAAGTGTATATACTGTATCTATTTCTGTCACAATGCTTGACTTGGGACTTGTTGACTAGGTCACGCCATTACCTGAAGAATGCAAAGTGTCAATCCGACGTGTATCAGTGCACAGGTAAATCTATAACTGACACAAATGCTGTGACATAATACATGGGTCCGGTTGGCTTACAGAACAGAGGCCGGCCTTTTGATAGGAGCGGTCAGAGAGGCGGAGAAGTGACTTGCCTGCCAGCCTTTCTTCCTCCTGGTAAACTAGACATGTGATTAGCATTGCTGTTGGCTTCTAAGCCTGCCCTGCAGTCCGTCTGCTCTGTCACCCAAGGGAATAGCGCCTGCAGGCTTCTGATTTAGCAGCAAGGTTAAGGTAAGTTATATAGCATGCTTTGAGTAGATAATAATAACTGATGTTATAAAACTTAGTGTTCCACCTGTCTGTGTTTGGGCCTTAAAGGTAAAACTGCCTGTACTTCTTTTAGACGGGCTGGATATTTTCTCTTGAGGGGATTTGGGCGTCTAATACTGCCTGTGGCCTTTTAGGATTTTGGCTGTTTTTCTCAGGATTTAGGAAATTCCTTATCAGGAAACTTCCTAAAGTTATTAAAAACCTAAATGCTATTTTTCATCAACACGAAGTCAAGTCGTAATGTGGTAAATGAAGAGTCGACTGAGGTATTGAAACTAATCATGGATGCCAGCATATTTGGTGATTAATATATATATATATATTTAAAAACCAAATATTATTTAGACCCGTTGAACACATCAGCGTGACAGCAAGTTCCATACACACAAATTTAAATGCAAATTTTCATGGAAAACATGCATTTAAGGTCCTGTTTCCATCTTATTCACAAACAAATATCATAATATCTGGCATTAAATCCAGTATAATTGTATTTGTTTTTATTGGTGTGTCCTTCCAGAATACACCCATCGTTACACACGCCCTCTTAGCAAATAGGCCTGCGTAGAGGCCCATGTGTACACTACCTGGCTACGCACCTCTCTCCTTAAGTCTAGGAAATGATGGTGAGAATTTCAGTCGAGATTGGAACTTTATGTTGTTGTATGAATACAATATTTATCTCAGAGCTGAACATTTTCACGTGATTTGTGGCCTCAGTTCCTCTCTCAGCTCCTCGTCTGCTGAGTGGAAATTAAATTACTGCATCATTGAAAAACAGTGAAACAGTGCTCAGTGAAAAACAAGACGATTATCTAATGACCCTCGACATTCTTCTTCCTCTGTTTCACCTAGTTTGTCTGTGTGTGTCTGTGGTGGCTGTGTTACCCGTCCATAAAAGGTAAAGTTACCTCAACTAAATGAATAAGTTAAGAAAGAAAACATAGTTCCAGACAGCAGTTAATCCCAATTAACCCAGGAATGTTCGGGTTGTAGTCTGCCTGCCTGAGTCACAGTACGGCTGAGTGGCAATCTCTCAGTAGGCTATAGTAAGAGACATAAGGTGTTTTTAGATAGTCTTCAGACAGGTCAGAACCCAGAGTTGCTAATCCTTAATCAATACAATTATTCCGGTCTGCTTTGTCCATGCAGCTAAAAGTCTGGCCAGTCTTAAGATCGTAGTAATAATGTAAGTTCTGCACATGACTGGACACAAAAGGCTAGAATGAGTATCTTAGATAGACATTTGTTTACATAGTTCAGCGATAGCAGTCCTACATAACAGAACCAGTGATTTCTTTTAGAAATAATAGTTTCAACATGTTGCACTAGCATGGTTGGCATGGCAATCTGGGGCCTGAAATGTGGAGCTCATTAGAGCTTGATTAGCAATCAGGAGTTCTCCTTAAGAAGAGTATCAAGAGTGTGTTGTATGTTAGTACTACTCCTGGCGCAGTATATCACACACCATATGATGAAATGATGCAACAAATTGTAGTTCTGTTCAGGTCGAGAGATACTGGGTCTCCACTCTCAGTGGCTCAAGAGTAGGGTGGAAAAACTTCAAAATACTGTACTTCAACACTTTTTATAGCAGATGCTGCTGGATCAAGTTCAATTATCGTTCTTTGGAGGTCTGAGAAGGCGTTTTTCCACTGCCCGTTCCAACCAGGTTTATAGTCAATTACATTTGATTGAATGTTGACTAAATAAGACAAACAGAAGTTTGCTGCCAGGTTAGGGGAGGCTGGACAAGAAGGTGATGCCTACTATTAGAGCTCGTTTATGGGAAGACAAAAAAACAGTTAAACAAACATTACATTTACATACATTTATATCTGAATGTTGGTAGCGTTGAGGTTAACCAAACACTACACTAGTTTATCTGTTAAAGAATAACACTCAGGGTTGTGTTGGTTTGAAGGAAAAACTGCCTGATCCCCTTTGCAGGTTTCACATTACTACATATGTAAATGTTCTAAAATGTTCAAAATGATTGTTTACTGCACATTAATATGCCACTCTGAAGGTCAGTAATCTGACTTCAACGTTCCAAATAAAAGTGGAATAAGAGTAGTTTACATGAACACTATCTCAAGTAGCACACTATTTGGTATAAACAGCTGCTGAATAATAGTGCAATATGTACGTGCATCTAAACATAGTCGTCGTTATGTTTTCCGCCCCCTGCAGGACAACAGCGGACTGGTGAGCGGGCTTAAGGCATCTAGTCACCATGTTGCCTGGGAACTCTGCCATGGGCAAGAAACTGGACTTGTCCAAGCTCACTGATGAGGAGGCCAAGCATATTTGGGATGTGGTCCAGAGAGACTTTGACCTCAGGAAGAAAGAGGAAGACAGACTGGGGTATGTTCAAAATATCCCACAGCACTTGGAGGGGGGTTACTTTAAAGAAAGAGAAAGAGAAAATATGTATTACCAAAAAAAAAATCATGGATAGCAGCTTTAAAGGCTAGTGTGTAATTTGTGTAGTAGTAATGATCCAAAAAGGGTCTAAAAAAACACACATCATGGAGTGCAGTACAGATAATATCCTTGTTTGTTCTGAAAGGTCTTTATAGCTATAGTCGGCTATAATTCCAATGTGAATTTAATTACAAACTGTTGTAATATGGAATTAGAAGTCAAATATCAAATGGTATAGTATAACATTTGATAAGTAGTTCTGAGCATTTTGATGTGGGTTCATCTCAGTTGTTTGTTGGTGTCAATGCCTTTTGTTGCAGTGACAAATGTTTCAAAGTAAGTTAAGAGGTTGCTTGAAAAAGACCAACTAGAGCAAACTCTAGTCTTCCATCTAGAGTCTTCCATCCAGTTTATATGACGTGGTAAACAAAATTAAAAACACTTGATTCAACCTACTGTAGAAGTAATTTGGTTTACATACAAACTTCTGCTGCCATTTAGGAAGAAAATATAACAGTACTTTACATATTCATGTCTTTACAATGTTGTAATCTAACAATCAAACCAAACCGAGGCACTATAAACTAGTTTAATACGCAGGCTAGCACCCTGGACTGGTTTGCAAGTGTTGTTTGTCCAGAGCATGTCTGATCCGAACTACAGTAGATCCGTCACATTCTTCTGTGAACCAGAGCTTACGACTGGTGCCAAGGCTAGCAAGTCCAGGGCCAGATGATTGGGCCGTTCGTGTGTGTGTTCTCTGCTGCAGCAGAATTAATCTTGTAGAAGATTAATTAATCTTGTAGAAGATTAATTCTGTATTCAACAAAATCAATCACAAGTGCACAGAAGCATAAAAACTAGCTTTAAAAAGTTCTGGGGGCGCTATCGAGTGTATTTAGTACATTTATGTACTGACTAGTCTTGTGAGCTTTGTCTACTCTCTCGTCTTGCATCCTGACACTATTTCCTGATTGGCTAGTGGCTATATGCCACTGTTTTGGGTAGTTTAAAACAGGGAGTAGTGTTTAGATTGCATAATGATATCTGTTAAGGTGGCTGATTACAAACAAAGCGATTGTCTGTGATCTGTCACAACCACAAAACGCAACGAAACAGAAAGCATTCTAGAATGCAAACTTTTTCGAGGAAACTTGTCGTTCAGTTTAAAAGTTCACTAAAGATAGCAAACATCCCATTCTCGTTCTAGTATCTATTAACACACCCTCGGTATGAAATCCACTATATGAGGTCCTTATGAAGCAGGATACATCAAACAGCTATTTCCTGTTCCCTAGTTGCTAGTCCTGCCCACTTTGTCACATCCAACCTGTCTTCCAGTTTTACATTTATTGAGCACTTCCCATTGAATTGAATTCCCATGAGAGCATCACGAGTGTCTTGAGAGACACTCATGATTACATCATTACTTTTTTTGTTTTGTTTACGAGGTTCTGGGCTTCAGGGGAGGAAGAGAGTTAGTCACATTCACAAACACAGTGCTGAATGTATTATACACACTAGGCCAGTCAGTGGAGTGAGGTTTGTCATGGAAAGGGAGAAAAATACATAATCCACAGACAGAAACCATCCACCCCTAGAGTCTGGTGGACTCTCTCACCATTATACAGGAAGCTGATTTACTGTACTCAAGCACTTAGAGACTATTGTGCAGAACGTTATAATCTGAGTAATCTGTTGCCTTTCCAATGCTGTTTGAAATTTATAAACAGTGTGTAACTGTAGAGAGAGGGCAGTGTACAGGTTCAAGAATTCGAATACAACAAAACTGCTAATGGAGTAGTTTAATACTTTGCTCTATAAACATGTTGCAAGAACCACAAGTCCTCTACAAGAATACAGTGTAGACATTAGAGCTACCATACTGTGTCAATTAAGTCCAATTTAATACAGTATTCTTCATCATTCATCAGAAAATTATGCAAAATGTTTCAATTAAACGCCTTTTAAGTTCTATATTTGCTGAACTAGTCTGGCCTGTCAGATGAGTGTGACTTGGCAACAGCACTAGTATTGATTTTCAACTAGATCCTACATCCGTGATATGGAATCAACTTGGAATGGGATTCTCAGATGGAGTCCAGGCCGAAGTCTGTGTACCATTCACACATCCTAAAGACACATCAGGACACAGTGTGTCCAAAAGGTTTCAAAGGAATAGTGTGGTGTAAATAAGGATGTCTGCTTCTGCTCAAGGTTAATTTTAACTAGCGCCTCAATGAGATACCCCTCCAGCTTTTGTTTGTTTGTTTTTATCTTTCTTTCTTAAGGAAGCATGTCACTAATATAGCAAGTAATGTAACTCGTTAAATGTTGGTGTGAAACTAATAGGAAGCCAGTGCAGGGACTTTATAAGACTTTTGCTTGTGTCTAACATTACATTACCTTTAAATTTTTACTGCCTGTTAATTTGAGAAGCTTTGAGTTGATCGACTACAACACTGATCCCCATATACAGTACGACCATTTCATAATGCATAGTCCCACGGCTCTCTATAGTCTTTCTATCTGTTTCAGTAATATTATGGAGCTTTTAAGCGTCAGTCTTCACCATACTGTTTCTTTATGTGAGGAGCGTACATCTGCAATTCACACCTATAGTGGTCGTCTGAGTGAAACATTTTCCAATTTGATTTCCATTTCCATTTAGATTATATTAAGGCTTAGGGTGCCTTCAGTATGCATTTTATTTTTTGTTAGACTCGGTGAATTTGAAACTGTGCCGAGATGAACAAGTAGTTTAAAACAGGGAGGAGTTTGGAATTGAATAACGCTATCAGAACTAGTTTGTTGTTTGTCACACTCACAAAACGCAGTGAAATAATATGGGTTCTACAAGGTAGGGAACAACGCACCCTTAACTAAAGGCATGTTGAAGAGCATTTATAAGGATTTTCATCTTTCCACCATATTACCCACTTCAATCAGGATGGAATATGCATGGGCAAGTTCATTCTGAGTTAGTTAAATGAGGCCTTTTATTACTGTTGGGCCATTATCTAATTCTTAAAGAAATAAGGATCTATGTTAACAGAGATTTTGTACACTCTAGCACTAACCCTACCCTACCACCCGGGTGTCATGACAGGAACAAGACAGGAAAATTTAACCCCAAACTTCAGCTGTGGAGCAGGTCGGTTGCCCACAGCTGTCTAGCTAGCTGTACATGTATTGTATACTAAACCTCATTGTTGGTATCTGCGTCAGACCAAATGAAGGGGGTGGCTTCCTACATGCAATGACATGACTGATATTATAAAGGCTACTTGAAAATTAGGATGTAGCAATGCAACATCAGGGAAAATTGTTGGTAAAGCTACTGTACTGATGTCTAGGAACTATTATGGTTTTATACATTATAATACTGTCTCTGTTTCTGTCTGTATGTCGCTCTGTCTCCTTGCCCTCATTTCTTAAATAAAATTAAAAAATACAAGTTTTTGGTCACAATCACAGATGTAAGAACGATGTGAGTCACCCACAGAGCACCAAGACGGTGTGCGGTGGAAAACAGAAAAATACAAATGAATGAAAAAAAGTGAAGAAGAAGAAAAGTGGCCACAGAGAACCGAAGAGCATGGATGGAAACTGGTCGTCTCCTCGTAGCGGCTGGGTCCTACGGCAGTCCTGGCCCTGGTGCCTTCATTCCTCAGCTTTACCAGCCAAGCAGACACACCACAGGCCCTGGTTCTAATCAAAAACTGAACAGAGGAGGAGGGTTTTTAGGACATTTCTTTCGCATTATTATTTGTTGCCTACAACAGTGGTTGACCCCTAAAAAGAAGTTCAAAGCTTGCAACCGATGAACACAAATGTAGCCTGGCCAAGATAATAACGTGCATAAACATTTGATTAAATATAATAAAAGAGAATATTACCAATATTATATTTATAAAGAAATATCATTTCAAAATGTATCTCTCCCCACAAAAGATTCAGGGGGTCCTGACATCCCATTTAGGATCCACTGACCTAGAACATAAAAGTCCTAGACACTTTGCTTCACATAGGAACACTGTATATATGATTATTAAAGCTACACTATAGGAATATTTGTGTCACTACCTGTGTAATGAGATGCAACTGCATACTGTTTAAGTTGTTATTTCAATGTAGTAGTTGCATTAATCACTTTTGACAAAGCTTTGTCAATAGAGGTAGGCAGAAAGCACCACAATGGTGCAAAATAAAAGTTATATCAGCAAATCCAAGGGGTCGCTCTGGGTATTTGTTATTTATATTCAAATCACAGAGCGGCTGGATGAACACTAAGTCTCTAGGATTTGATGTAGGAGAGTAGATTGAACAGATAGGACTTTTAAATCAGATTTCTAATGTCTGTCAGCTGTTGAGCTTTATCTTTAAACGGTTATAGAATAGTTGCAAACTACCTCGGTTATCTCCCTAAGCTGGGCATGATTGGACACACATGACCTGAAATACTGATAAACAACCATGATACTTTCATCCATAATTCATTTTGGACTTGTATAGCTCTTTATTATGCTCTCAGCACCGTTCAAGTGCTGAGCATGGCAACTTTTGGACCTAAATAGTTGTTTTCTTTGCTCAAAGGGGAAAGGCAATTGGAGGTCATTACATCACTAATCAAAATGTCCTTCTTTGCTATTTTCTGTTCAGGTTTAGGGTAGGCTAGAGTCTATTGGAGCTTACTTCAGTTGTTGTAGTTGTAGTTGGCAGGATTAAGATCCAGGCCATTATGGAATATAGACATTATTAAGATCCAGCCTATGGAACAAAAAAACAATGTGTCTTTATGCGCCTCCAATCTCCCACTCTTAAGTTCATGTGCACAAAGTTACTTCATGTGCACAAAGGGGTTTAATGCAGATTAACTTCTTGCACAAGGACAAAAGCTAAAAGTCATTAACCAGTTACATAGCTGCATAACTGCACAGTGTATTTTTATAGGGAAAAGCATTCATCCGAATGTGCTATGGTTTGGGAGTGGCTTGACTCATCTCTTTGGCAGTTATGGATGTTTGTTTCATCGTCAACATATGGTCCCTCTTCAAGAAAGCAATAACTCTTAAGGTCGTCAGCCACAAATTGGTGCCATTTCTTCCACTTTAGGCGATTTACAATATATTCTGTATCTGGTAACACTCAATAGAAGACACAGTTAAAAGAGGATTTCTTGGCGGATTGTGTGGCTTATAACACATACACGTTTTACAGATATCAAAGGAGGCCAAACTAAACCTTTGTTCTATTTAATTTGTTCTATTTTTTGGTGTTTTGTACTGTATATCTTGCAGTTGGCCTACACAACCCCTTTCTAACCTGCTACAGTGTCCCATGTTCACAATAGAATGTCTCAGGTATTATAGTGCTGCGTCTTCATATTGTTATTATACTACAACCATATTGTTGTTTACAGTAAGGGATAAGACAAGACAACACATAACACGACAAATTAGATATTACTGGTCAAGATAAGGTCAAAATCAGATACAGGAGCCCTAAGCCAGGTTTCAGACCAAAAAAGTTTTGATATACTGTACATAAAAATAAATGTATTATCTTAAATATGTTTTAAACAACGTACACTCACATTAGATGTTGATTCAATCAGGTCATTTTAGCAGATGCTTTTATCAAAAGCGACTTACAATTACATGCTGCTATTACATGGAGCAGATAGGGGTTAGGCATTTCGTTTGCCATACGGTACTTATCCCCAATTCTTCCAAACTCTTGATTGACAGGGACCTGAAAACCAAAGTTGAGAAAGAAGACACTAAGAGGGAGTTGCTGGGCCAGACAAACGCTCTGACCGAGTCTCACTGCATTCGCTGCCTCCAGCCCTTCAAGTTCCTTGTCAACAGTAAACGCCAGTGTTTGGACTGCAAGCTCTTCACCTGCAAGTCCTGCAGCCGCTACAACAAGAAAGAGTGCGGCTGGGTGTGTGACCCCTGTCGCATGGCCAGGTAAACATGGCAATGCCGTGAATTGACGTCAATTTATTTGGCTTCAGGAACATGACATGTAATCCGCAACACTGTCTGATAAATGACCAAGTCCAGACATTTCTGCAGTGCTGGTTGTGGGCAAAAACAGATGTTCTGTTTGTTTTAATTTAATGTGGCAAACAGTCTACAAAAAAAGAAGCCATTGTTGTATCAACGCTATAACTTTTGACAGGGTCCTCAAGATTGGCACCTTAGAGTGGTATCATGAAAACGTGCGTGCCCGCTTCAAGCGATTTGGTAGTGCCAAGGTGATGCGATCGCTCTTCAAGAGGCTGAATGGAGAGCACAGCTTCTCCCAAAATGACTTGAGAGGTTAGTGGACATTTTCTGATGATCAGGTAAATGTACCAAATGGGCAGTCAAAGGGAGAATCAAACTTCTGTTAACTTCTATATGTATTTAATACTTCAAGTGCCTGGAGCTTTGGTTGAGGGAAGTTAATGGTTAATCATTCAATGATTATATAGCTTTTTAAGGAATAACATGTGCATATGAAACAAGTCTGTATCTTCGAGGGAGAGGTTTACTGTAAATCCTTCTACTTTTAATTTATCATTGAGCAAAGCACTTGTCCCGCTAGTTTCAAATAAACTGCTTTGTACTGTAGAATACTGTGGTTTAGCTAGGAATCTCACACTTTAAGTGTATGCATGTGAACCAGGGTGCGTGCATTCTTTCTTTCTTTCTACACAAAAAAACAAAACAAAAAACCTGCCGAGATTTCAGATCTCAGATCAAAGCCACTGTGCGAGGCCAACTTTATCACAGTTCCATCTGTGGCTCTTACAAGCCCACAGGAGATGCTAGCGTCCAGAACCGAGCGAAAGAGAGAGTGATTGTGGTTCTTACACAATCCGAAAACATCAATAAATGTAATGCTTCATCGAGACACAACGTTTAATGCTTGGCAGTGATTGTCCAACCTTCTGACCTGAGGGTTAACATACTGACAACAGTGAAAGATCTCAATAATAAAAGTTTCTGTCACTTTGGCATCGCTATTGGCAACTCCTCTCTACTCCTCCCCTTAGTGCACTCATAGGTTTACACTATTCACTACCCCTCCACCTGTTCCAGCCATCAACAGTGAGCTGGGTCAGGAACTTGGGGAGAAGATGTGAGCCTATGATTTCTGTAAGGGGAGAGGTAGAGAAGAGTGTGAGCCACTCAACTCCAGACACAGAATGAGGTGTGTACCTTTAAGCTGTTGTCCGGGCCTGTGTGTTCCACAGCAGGTCAAGGAATTATTGAAATGTCGTGTTTATCTTTGGTTGTGTATGTTTAAAGTCTCTACCAGTGACGCAGCTCAGCCTGTTTAAAGTCTCTATCATGTCTCTGCTCGCTGTTTGTCTCGCAGACTCAAACAATTACAACACCAAAAGTACTGTATATAATTCATGTGGTCAGCATTAAGTTATAATAAACAGCAGGGTGCCGAATGAGATTGGAGGTCAGTGAGATTTGTGAAATATAGCTCAATGTGGTGCGATCGTTGAGTCATTCTGGGGGATTGTGGGACGGGATAAAAAGAAGTCTGGCGGCTTGGTTTGGGCCCCGCAGGCCGTGTGATCATCCCAGTCACATGTCTCCCCTTTTTGAGAGAGAGTGAGAGATTAAGTGTGGGAGAGAGAGGGACGGGGGTAGGAACAGAGGGGAAACTTTCATTTCTTAAGAAAAGCAAGAGGCAGCCATAGAGAAAATTCAATTTGAAGGAGAGAGGGTGGCAGAGAGAACGGGGGGAGGGGTGGCAGAGAGGGAATTGGCAAAGAAAAATACAAACAACTCTTTCATCTCTCCAGAACCGCAGCAGCAATGTGACTTGCGACGAGATACTGCGTTCGCTTCTTATTACAAATGTGCACATCTGTACAGATAGTACATGGCAGCCAGTCTCCCAGACTTTGCGGAGATGCTAACCAACGCTGTGAGACATGCACTGAAGCGTACATGTTAACAGATGTTTGCTTCCGTTCCAAGTTGTCAACAAGTAATTGCTCAATGGAATTCATGCGACTGCTTGGCATACATCCAACATGTAGGATGATAGACATGACACACACTCACACACATTTGTTCTCTGTTGTACAGTGTGGTCCGTTGGGCCCCCACAGCTCTGAGGGTTTCTTGCTGTGTCTTTCTGTTGGGGGAGGGGGGGGCTCTCTTTTTTGTATGTTATCGTAGGAGGCACAATTATAATTGTTTTCACTGAACTAATTTTATAATAAATAGATGTAGATGTGTATTGTGTGTATAGATACAGTAGATACAGTATCTACAGTATAGATACAATCTATGCTTTTTATCTGTTATGTTCCTGCTGTCACGTCACTTTTCTGGTTGGTCATCTGTTTCTCTCCTGCCACTGAACAGTCCCACATTCCCCATTTGCAGTCTCACGCCCGTCCAATTATTAATTTCAAGCACCTGGTTTCACTAGCCGTCTGCCCCCTGCTTTGAAAGTGATGCTTTTGAATGCTATTGAACAATTAGACCAGGATCTGAGGGTATCAGTGGCCATTTTTGTAGTTCTAATTTAATTCTCACCGCTGGAGAATATGACAAATGGAGACAGGGGCCCTCATTTACAAAACGATAGCCTTCATCTTCATTTTGAGAGCCTACACTATTAGTAAAGCAAGTGAAAGCAATGGGTAACAGATTAGCAATGTGATAGGTTAGATGCTTATTATGTCTGCCCCCTGCTTTGAAAGTGAGGGTTCTACATATATATATATATAACATTTATTTTTATACTAAGGTAAAACATTGCATCTTGCAGATTTAATGATCAAAAAACTAGTATCCCAGTATACTATTACAGATCAAAGAATTAGCATGAAACTTTAATCAAACCTTTCAGATTGTAATGAGTGCAAAGTGATGAGTGCAAGTGCAGAAAAGATACTAACCAAAAAGTGTCCAAAAACGCACGTATATAATTAACCTCCTTCTGAGGAAACAGCGTGTAGCTTCAAAGTATTGTCAGAGACGTAACAGCGTCTAACACAAACAATCAGTGACAACTCTTCATCACCCACTCTCCGGTTTATATAGGCTGGGAGAGTGCGGTGATGAGGAGATGCGAGTCAGGTGCGCGTGATTGGGGTGCGCTGGGTGAATGGACGGCCGTTCAATACCCCGGCGAGCTAGAGCGGGAGGGCGGGGGCACTCCCGTTGTTACACAGATTCAGCCATATCTGAATATCTTAACCGGCTCAACTGTTGACAAATGTACTAATTGTAAATCTCTTTGGATAAAAGCGCCTGCCAAATGCTGTAAATGTAAAAATGTAAAAATATCTCCTATCTTCCTTTGTTGTTTTCCAGAGCCCAGTGAGTATGACACACAAAGTATCTCTGAGGTAAACGGTGAGTTTTTTTTTTTTTTTTGGTAAATTACTAATTTTTTTACATTTAATTTGTTAACTGGGAAATAAGTTTAGGTGAAGTCAGGCATAGCCTGTCAGACTGTAAGCATGTCAGGTATGATGTAGGCTATTCAACAGACTTATGTTAGACAGCCATAAAAATAACTAGCAAATGCTCTCAAGTCTAGTTGTGTGGCAAGACTGTAAAATTAGTTTTCTTAGCAGACACTTTTGATAACCAATTAAAAACTTGACAGTGGAATTATTTGGAGAACATATCATTGTTTAACTAGAGCAGTAATTGAAGCATTAAAGTGATCTATTCAACACTGTTGCTTTGGACCACCGTGGGCACGGCGGTTTTGAAGCCCACCAGGAGGATCTGGTTATACTGGCAGTCAGAACAGGCCTGGTTTTGCCGCTCAACCTGCCATCCCAACAGCAGTGTTAGCATAAAGCCAGAAAGGTCTTACTCAGTAAAAGCCAAAATTAAGTGTTCAGTAGCATTTACTTTATGATTCATTCTGTGTCTGTGTGTGCATGTACTGTAGATGTCTTTGATATAGTGAAAACGAAAACAAAATCCCAGGGGGGAATTGTAGGGATGCAGGCAAGTAAGCTAACTGTTCACAGCTGTTTAGCGCATAGAAACCTAATATGTGTTATTGTGAGGAGTTGTGTTGATCTGTTCATCCTAACCTCCTCAATGTCAACTTGATGAAATAACAGAAAATAACTAAATGTTTTATAGAACATTAACCGCCTCATAAAGACACAGTGTTCCTGCTCTGTCCTGCAGTGACAGAGAACACTATAAAATATTAGAATGAAGAAAGAAGTGCTTGTGATAAAGGGTGGATAGTAAAGTTTGTTGGTTCAGAAACAGCAGGTCTGTTGAAAAGATCCTGGAGACAGAGAGGTAGCATGTAGTAAGTGGCCTTACAGTACATAGGATGTACAACATAGCCTACTAGCTAACACGCTTGCGTACGTACTACAGCCAGCATACCTGCATACCGTCAGACTTCCAATCCACGTGGTCCCAGTATTCATTACCCCTGAATAAAACAAGCTAACCCATTAATTATCAAGCATGCGAAAATATATTGTGATGAAACAGTTTCACAACAAATTAGTTCTGTAGCGTGCATCGGATGAACACTTGGAATGCTCAATTAGCTAGCTGATGTTGTTTGCATAGTAGAATACTACTATACTTTAAAAACATGCTGACAATAGGAAAAACAAAGTATTTTTTTTCCGATACCTTATTTGATCATTACAAGCCTTGAGGTTGACAGATGTGTGTTCTCTTTCTCTACAGATGGATATGAGGAGCAGAGCATGGACGCTTCAGACGGACAGGAGTATATCGGGGTACGCATTGTTTTTCTTTCTTCATGTTGCAGGACCCATGTGCGATAGCCAACATAGATTTGAAAATAATTGTCTTAAACACAAGCTTCAGACTCCACAGTCCTAAATAGAGGAAAGAAGAATTGCACAGTTATTTTGTCTTGAATTCAATTTTAATTTCCTTCGGGGCAAATTGGGGCGCTGAAGATGGTCATAAAGACAGCTCCCATGGCTGTGGGGAAAGTGATGTGCTCCCTACAAATGTTGTGACGGAGGTCTGGCCGAGGCCGGCCATCGTGAACAGTTCCCTGAGAGCTGTTGAGAAAAGAGGTTACACATGGCAAAACCTCCGCTGGCCCTGGTGCATCCTGGGTACATACCAGATAGTCATACATCATAACACACATGAAAGCGCCACAAGAGATTTTTAAAAGGCTTCTGGTTAAAGTCTTGAGCTCTTTAAAGGGGCATTTAGTCCACTGGAATTCATCATAAAAGCTTGACTTCTACTATTGTTTATATCATCTCTGTGCGATGTAGAAACTATAGGTTTAATTACTCCTAATCACTGTTTAGGAAGAGAAAATGTCTAAAACCTTCAACTCCGGGGGAGGGTTTAGTAACCGCTTGGTTTTGCCTGCTTTTTGACCATTGATTACAGTTTCATTGATTCCTTTCCCATTGAGACTGGTCTTCTGGTGGCTGTTTAACTAGAAGGGGTTACAGTAGAAGAAAGCCACAGGCAGAGCCTTTGGTGCACTCTAGGAGAAACACAGTGCCCTCTAGTGTGTTTAGCAAGGGTCGTTTTTCATGTTCATGTTTCAAGAGTGTTAAGGTAACCATGACTACATTCCATTTCCTAAAATGTGAATCACATTCATTACATTTAAAGTGACGGATGTATGAACTTGTATGTTCACCAGACATTATATTTATGTAGTGTTAACTTTTTCTTTTACATCGTCTTTTTACATTTTACATTTTCTCTAAAAGTCATGACAATTACAAATGTAATCCCGGGTCTGTTGGCACATAGCTCATTAGCATTGATAACCACCCCTTCATAAAAATTCTGTTTCTCTTCCAAGCACTAGCAATAATTCTGTAAGTATTAAAAATGTTAATAATTCATAATTCTATGAAACTTTCAAGACTAATTCTTTTCAGACTTTTCCTTTAGGGGTTTTTGGTGACGTCTCTGAGAAAGGAGCTTTGTCATTCAATGTTTCCTTCCTCTTCCCTTCCCTCTTCCCATTCCTACAATATCATTCTAAATGCCTCTCCTCTTTCTGTCGGTTATGGGGCTTCACCTCTGCTCTTCTAAGGCAAGAAAGACCAAACGTCTTCTTGCGGTCTGTCCCTTCGACTTCGACCTGGACCCTGATTACTCTGTTGACTCCAGGAGACAGTCCTGTAAGGTACAAACCAGTCCTTTCCCCAGACCAAACTAATGCTGCGATCTACATGACCACTGTGAGAACATACAGTCTCTACTCTGGCTAGCCTTCTTTGACGCTTCTTTGCCAAACAAAGAAGCAAGAAAGTTTCTGGCAAAGCAACAATGTATTACTGTTGAACACTTGTGTTATTCATTCTGTTTTATGAGCCACAGCAAACACACACACATACACGCGCGCAGCTACAAGTGCTACATATTACCCACTGGCATGTATTTTGTAGACTTTTGTTTGTATTATTCTTATTTGAGTAACCCGTGGCCTTCACCCAGCATTTGCCATCAAACTATTTTAGTCGACAGCTTTGCCAATTATTTGTCTTATTTTTGCAGCGTTGACATCTGGAACAAATGTTCCAGTTCTCAAAGATTCCCTGAAGCATCTTAGCAGTAATGTAAATGTAATACCATGCCACCAGTTAATATCTTTACTTTTAAATAGTATCTGGTTTAGCCTTTTGTAATTCTCTGCAGTCAAGTTTTGTATTTCATGGATTTTAAGAAGTTGCTCCTGTATAGATACTAAACTGAGGAGTCTTGCCCAGAACTTGGCCAGTATCTTATTCTTAGGTGCTTCTGAAGCCAAACTTGGTCAAAACAGAATTGTTACCATCTCCGTTCAGTTACTTAAAGCGATTATGGGTTGTTATGTAGGATCAGCTAGCCGTGTCAGCGTTCTGTTTACCCATTGACATACAATAGATGTTTTGTTGTACAAGCGCAGATTCAACTTGTTAAGTGTGCTTTTACCCAGTGTACCTTTACCTTCATCAACCCCCCTCAGGCCAGCGTCAGGGGGGGCAGGAGGGAGTCGATGCTGGCTGAGTCCGACATGGCCTCGGTGTTCCATCAGATCCTCGAGGAGCGGAAGGAAGACCAGGAGGAGCAGGAGTTCAGAAACCAGGTCCAACTGAACGTCAACCGCAGGATCAGCCTGGGCGCGCCTCCTCGCCACGGTAACGGCTCAGGGCGTCACCAATGGTCACCGTCACGCATTGTGATAGCAACAAACACCTGTGCATACTGTACACCAATATTTGGACGTGTGTGTGTGTGTGTGTGTGTGTGTTACATCACAATAGAAAACAGGCGGTTCCTTCTACACATTAAAGGTGGTCATTTCAAATGAATCTATTGGTAAAATGCAAAGTAACATTACACCTAATATGAACAACATTCACTATAAAAATATAAAAAGTGTGAGAGCATGAAGTAACTGAAGTAAGTAAAGTGAGAAATATTTTCTGTCAGCGTCTGCATTTTCATTAAAGGTACACACACACATGTGTTTCCATTTAGGGATTGTGGTGGTGCTAAAAGGCCATCGAGGGGTGTCCCTTGAAATTAAGTTCTAAAATTATTTCCAGTACAGTACAGTCTAGATGTACAGCCCTGGATGACAAACTTGATCGTGTCAAGCACCCCCACAACATTTAAATTTCAGCCCCGGCTCAGCTCGAGCGCACTGTTTATGTTTGAAACCTGGCCTGGAGAAGGAGGAGTACAGTCTTAGTGTTAGCAGTAGTAGTATCGTGTGAGCCTAGGAGCTCTGTAGGGGGAGGAGTGGAGAGGAGTGCCAGTTACTCAATACTGTAGTTTCAAACCTGAACCACATATTTTTAATCACCGGTTTCAACCAAAAAATCAACCACAAATCAAGGAGCATACCTTTAATTTCAGTAAGCATTTACTATTACTGCGTTGCAGAGAAAGAGAGTGTACAAGGCAGATTAAAGCTCTACAAGGCTTTGTAAACGCTCTCTTTCCAGACGACTTCCTGTTCCCCGACACGCGGGCACCGGTGTGTCGCTCTCTCTCCAGGATAAGCCAGTCCTCGGGCGGCAGCGGCGGCGGCAAGGCTGCCCAGCACCGGGGCCACCTGCCAGGGCCTGAGGACTCCGACGAGGAAGACAACGGGCTGTTACCGCTCTACCTGTCCCATCAACGGTCACAAAGCCACGCCTCCCAGGAGAGCCTCAATTCCCTGGCCCCGCCCCCACAGGTCTGCCCGGCACAGCCACATTAGAGCAGGGTTCAGAATTATTAATTTCATTACAATGAAATTATCATTTTTCAGACCTATAAAACCCGCATACTATTTTCAATGGGGTGTATTAGAGGAGGCCTATATATTATGTATCTTTTATGGATATAGAGGCGCATACACACACGTTTCCAAGGATCTGACTTAAAACATGTGGAATAAAAAATAATACTGTCTGTATTTGTGTGTAGCTCAACAGTACGCTGTGCTACTGTCAACGCTTGCCTTTACATATGATGTTTATCTGTCCAACAAATCGATCCCTGTGTCATGACCCCCTCCAACTAAACTGCTCAAAGCACCACAGACCCCCAGAGACCGCATGCGTCTGAGGTGATGTAGTCTACACAGGTTTTCGCCATTAGTGTTGAATCATTTGGATATGAGTCAGTATCCGAAACCAAAATATTCCCTTTGTTGTCATTCACGATAGGGCATGCGAAACATGACCATTAAGTGCCTTGATCGCAGCCTATTATGATATCAAAGAATTGTTGTTATGGTTTCCAGCTGGCTCGGGAATTATGTCAATCTTTGATAGCCGGCTTTATGCCAAGTTAGTCTCACGGCTGGCCAAGAACAAGGGAGGGTTCTGTGATGGGACAGACTTCCAGACGTCTGTCTGTAAGACACCAGAGAGAATGTATTGTAATGTCAGAGCATCTCCTCGCCGCTGTATGGTTGTTAGGAACCCTGTTTGCGTCACCAGGCGTGTCTGGTGTAACGGTGATGATTTGATTGGCTATATCTGCGGAAACAAGAATAAGAGATAAGCACATAAGCAGAACAAAAATCATGCATTAAAAAGTGGGATTATTTGATTTGATTTTCCTTTTTAAGTATTGCCAGATGTTGAGACGATAATATGCAGCATATATTGCCCATGTAATATAGTATGACAAATATAAGGAGCAATCTCCCCAAAGTAAATTGGATTTATTTATCAACATTTATCAACAATCTCTTTTTATAGTTGCTGCTACAATTTTAAAAGTTTACGAAAGGAAACATTTAATTTGGGTAATATTCACTGAGTTTATTTCAACAGGATGTTGATGGAGAAGGTAAATATCAAGTAGTGGATTACACTGATCAGGTTCCCATAACAATTTCTCTCTTGATTATTTCATTATTTTCTTTTGCGTTTTATTAATAGGCTGTACTCTTCTTTTTTTTTTTCTCTCTTTAAGTCGACAAATTGGCGGCCACTCTGTTCAGATGAAGCAATTGCACTCTTTATATGTTTGTTTTAAGTTGTATTATTGTTTTGTTTTTTTTAGACTGAGCAGACAGTTTTGTTGTTGTTATAGTAACCACATTACCAAGCCCAACCCCATCAGACGAATTCAAACACTGATAGCAAGTAGTTTACCATAAGAAAGTGATGCTATGCAGCTTGATTTCCAGTATATGGTAGGGTTTTGTGAAGCCATTTCAGGCTTAGGGTAGCTGTGATTGAGGGCTGCTGATACTATTACTGTGCTCCCCTCACTCTCTTTCTCCAGATCGATGATCTTAACAGACGCATGTCAGCCATTGAGACTCTGTTAAACAGACTGGAGCAGAAAGTTACTCCATCATATGAGCAGGTAAACGCTCCAAACACACCACCAAAACCACATGACATAAATATAGGACTGGGTTTGCACCAGACCATTCCTAATCGTGAACCTTTGTGTGCTTCATGTCATCTCCCTTCAACGCATTATTTTTGTAGCAGGTACTAGGCATCTTAGAAGGTATTTTCTATGCTAATAAAATCATCTTTATTGCAAAAGCGGATTAGCGTTTCCTCTTTTTTTTAAAGAGAGGTCCTCTGACACACAAGTTCTCATGACAGGCGATGGTTTTAGCATCTGTTTTTAATTGACGTCTGATAGGTCTCAAAGCCACAATGGTGTCAGGAGAGGATGATTCACTCCATATAAACAGATATAAACTTTAAGATCGACTGGTAATTAGACCTATTATGGTCTCAAGTGACGCAACATCTGATTAGATCGCGCTTTGTCTCTCCCCCCAGGGAAACCACAAGTTACATTCATTTGCATATGTTGTGTAGTTTTGTATTAAAACAGGCCCAGAATATCAACTCAACAAAGCATGGGCTAGTATAGGTCTACTTTTACATTTTAATATACGTCCTTCTATTCAGAACCATGGGATGGCGATATATTATCATCATTCAATATCCTATATTAATTCAATAACTTGTCTGACATGAGCAGGGGCTGGAATTGGCTGCCACTATAACAGATTTAAGGAGTGTGTCTTTATTGCTGCTGTAGGTAATATTTGAGAGTTGCAACGACAGCTAGCTATCAGGAAGGCCCTGATTGGTCCGAATTCTTTTGGGCACGGTCAAAAGTCTTATACAGTACATCGACCTATACAGAGGCAGGGGCTATCACCCAGAGCAGATATTCTCACAGAGCATTTCACTCACTGATACCTGATGGATGTCCTACGGCATTTCTAACAAATGTACACTAAATGTATAGCTCTAAATCTTACTTACAGCAGCTTTAATGTTGAGGTGTGTTGAACATATCCTGTTCATTGTGTTACTTGGTTCACCCAGACCCACCAGGCTTCCAACACGCTTGCCAGCCTCTCTCCTCTGCCCCAGTGGGAGGACGCAGACTTGGAGGAGCTGCAGTTGAGACAGAAGCTGGACGAGATGACTGGAGACATCAGCGACCACGGCCTGACATCGGACGAGGATGAACCCAGCAGGCCCTTCTCCCCTCGGGGCACCCTAAGGAAAGATTCTGTCCCCTCCAGACCTTCTTCCAGGCTGGGCACCCAGGTCACAGCACCTACAGAACCTGAACCTCAGCAGGTATACGTCATTACTACACTTTATAATACTTTATGATATACAGTAGTTCAATGCCTTTTTCATCTCTAATATATAAGAGGTAGGGGTTATGTATCTTGCTCAAGGTCGGATGCTGACAGGGGTTTAAACCCACAACCTTTCGGCTGGGAGACGACCTCTTGGAATCCTGCCTTATGTCTATGAACATCTAATGATAGGAAGTCGTGTTTCTTTTACCAAAAAATAGGGCCTATGTATTAGAAATATATGGTTAGTACTTCTACTTTCATGAGCCTGTTTTTTCCACAAATGTACTGTACGCTAAAAAAAAGAAATGTGCAAACATCTGGAAACCAGTGAAGCATAATGCCATCAATCGCAATCATAAGTCACTCAGCCTTATTATGTAGATTTCTTCTTCAACCATTTCATCTCTTCCAGATTTTCTCAAACAAAATAAAACAAATAAAAAAAAAAAAATGGATTTTTGCCGTTCTCAGTTTGTTTGACTGTTTTCACTGACATTCACTTGCATCTGTGAAAATTATTGTGCCATGGAGAGTAATAAGATTAATTGTATGCAAGGAATCTTTTTTCCAAAAAATGGAACGTAACAAAATGTGATACAACATTAAATTTTCACATGGAATAACCTTCTTTGGATCCCCTAGCATATGTAGTCTAAATTGTAGTGATGCTATAGCCAGGTATTATTTATCGCCTTCTGAAGGAACCTGCTGGCAACACTGAGTTAAAATAAAATAAAATCCTAGTTGTTAAAAAAATTTCGGTTTGGTGACATTTGGAGGCTGCAACTGTATTTTCTAAGTAACAATTTATTTTTAATCAAATTTATATCTTCATTTCTGAGATATCACAATTGGGCTCATTCCCATCTTTCATAGGCCAACTTTTCAAACAGCAGCCTGGAGAGGAGGTGGCGCCCCCTTGAGGAGGGTTCCAGCGCTAGCTCCAGAGGCTCGCCAGCCCTGCTGTTTGAGCTGGAAGGCAAGGTTGCTCAAGCCACGGCCAGTGTGCAAAACACCCAGAGTGAGGTAACCTGTCTACTTAAAGTGGGACTACAAGATAAACAGGCATATTCTGCCTGTTATGCACTCTAGAAAGGCCAAAGCACTCGTCAGTTGGGACTATGTTATGCACTCTAGAAAGGCCAAAGCACTCG